>VMDO01005848.1:0-107012 GCA_007922755.1 Pedetes capensis | reverse complement strand
CCTCGCCAGCATTTGTTGTTGTTTGTTTTATTGATCTTGGCCATTCTTACTGGTGTAAGGTGAAATCTCAGCGTTGTTTTGATTTGCATTTCCCTAATGGCTAGGGATATTGAGCACTTTTTCATGTGTTTCATGGCTTTATGGACCTCTTCAATAACCCAGTTATTTAAAATACAATTTTAGGAATAGAAGATCAAGACCTACCCACTGTAGGTGTTATTTTCTTGTTCATTTGTATATCTAAAAGAAAGAAGAAAGAGAGCAAATACATAACAAAAGACAACTGCTGGGGTCAAATAACATCAATTTGACTAAAATCCTGGGGAAAGATAACATTGGCCTGCAACACTAAATTGACTGAAATCCTAGAGTTGGAAAACACTAGAGAGCAATGTGGATCCAACCAAAACCCTGGGATCAAACATTAGTCTAACCTACAGTCAAATACCATGGGAGAAGGACCTGGCAATACACTCCCAAGGAAATCCCGAAGCACTCAGCCATTGAAAACCCTATGAGGGTCGCTATGAGTCGGATACCGACTTGACGGCACCTAACAACAACAACAACAGTCAAATACCAGGTTAGTGAGCATCCTCAAAAACTGATTTAACTTTTCCCTCTGGACATCTCCAGAGAATCCTGGGTACACCCTAATGTGTACCAACAAAATGACAAACACGAAATCAGATAAACAGTGATTGAGTTTGGGGCCTTTTGTGGGATGGGAACTTATGAAGTCTGAAATCACTTATTTAGCCTTAGAAGTTTTTTTGTTTGTTTGTTTGTTTGTTTAAGATTGTGTCCTTGAGGGAAAGCAACTACTTAGAACTACTTATATTTGAAAAGGGAGTGGCTCCCCTTACACCTCTCTGTAACCTGGAAAGATGGCTGGTCTTTCAGGTTTATTCACCTTAACAGTCTGTGGGATGTGAATTAGGACAAAGGAGAAGCTCCCCTGAAAGAATGCCAGGGGAGGTAGATTGCTTATCTTAGAATCTCAAGAATCTGCATGGATTCTAACTCATCTAAGGTAAAATGTTTAAGGATTCTGGCCCCAGTGGAAGGGGAGAGGATTTAATAATTAAATCTATAGCTCTAATAATTATTTTACTGGATGAGAGACAAGTAAGCTTTATTATTTGTTTTTTATATCAGTGCATTAAAATTGGATTTTAGAAAACCCTTTAATTTAAGATTATAGTTAATTTAATTACATAACACTTAAAAGTAAAAAATACTTTTTATATTTTATTAATCCTCCTGTAACATACTCTTAACTATTTGTAACTTCTTTCTTTTCTTTTCTTTTCTTTTCTTTTTTTTTTTAAGGTGGTACTAGGAGTTGGAGCCAGGACCTCGTGCTTCCATGCTTTGCAAGTGCTGTACCACTGAGCGGCACCCCCGGTCCATTTTTTATTGTTTGAGACAGGGTCTCGCTAAGTTACGCAGACTGCCTCTGGTCTCAAACTTGTGATCCTCCTGCCTCTGTCTCCTGAGCTGCTTGGATTACAGGTGTGTGCCACTGCGCCCAGCCCATGTTTTAATTTTTTGATTTACTTAAAAGTATTTTCCCCTTTAATCTTTTCTACATCAAAAATTTCTATAACTTTTATCCCTCTCTCTTACTTGATGGTTCTTTTGGTCTTGTTTATGTTCTCACAGAAATGCTGATTTTAGAAAGACCTTTATTCTTAACAAAGTAGAATAACTCTTTATATTTAATGAGATCCCAGGAAGCTGTATTTGAAACATAGAGAGTGTGAATATTGTGTCTTAATCTTTAAGCCATTATATACATAGACATAGACAAAGTGCATTAACAGTATTAACATATTTAACAGAGAGGTAAACCTTATGAATTAAAAGGAATTTGGGCCAATTTAACAGGTTTATGTAAGCAGCCATTCATAAGCCAATTTGAATAAGCAGTCATTTATAAGCCAATTTCTTTTGAGAAGACTTTATCAGATAACATACCATATAACATATATCCAAAAGTAACATACACTGAAATTCAAATAATATAACCTTTATATAAAAACTTCAGTTATAAAACAAAGTAATACAGTAAAACATGGGAGAAGGATGTGGCAGCCCACTCCCAAAACAAACCTGAAATAATCAGCCATCGAAAACTGAAAACGTATGAGGGGTCGCTATGAGACAGATCCAATCCAACTCACCAGCCCCTAACAACAAATACAGTATAAAATATAGTAAAATCAACCGATTTAAAAAGGAAGATTGAATCTAAGTTATTTTTATGACAGAATGAAACAAATTAAGATCACCTGCTAAGTTGACTAAACTTAAAACTTTTTATTTGCTTTATGTCTTAAATAAGCCTTATAGCCACTTGGGTTTTAAAATATCTCTCTTACTTTTTTTTTTTTTTTTAGATCCAAGGCAGTTTGATAATTACCTCCTCAATGCTTATTACTCTTGGCTTGAGGCAAAACCTTGAATGACCTTTCATTTTGTTTTGTTTTGTTTTTTAGCAGGAGAGGAAAAAAGGAAAAATCCTCTATATTGTGGTCTTGGAGATACTCGTTAAAAAAAAACAAAACATTTAATTATAACCCAAGTTAACATCCAGACTGACAAACAAAATAATATATAAACAATTAAATTAACAATTACCACAAACAGAAACCACACACACAAACTAAAGAAACATATAATATATTAAATCAGAGTGCATTCTCTAAATATCTGTATTTAAGTGAAGCTGGTACCATTTAATAATACACAAACACAAGAACATGCAGATAATATACATGGCAAGTTTTTGTAACTCTCTATTTAGATATATCATTATTCAACTTTATTATCTTTGTCATGGCATTGTTGTTGTTGTTGTTAGGTGCCCTCGAGTCGGTATCCGACTCAGCGACCCTCATAGGGTTTTCAATGGCTGACCGTTTCGGGATTGCCTTGGGAGTGGATTGCCAGGCCCTTCTCCCATTTTTGCGGTGCTGGGAATTGAACTTGGGACCTCAGAGACTGCAGCGCAGCGAAGTAACCCCTAATCTTATATTTGTATTTTAGCATATTACTCAAGTGGCAAATTTATATTTTAAAGACAAAATAACTTAATCTAACTTTTTAAAGTCTCTTTTAAGTATACATCCAGTGGAAACTGAAAGATTAAAAGGTAAGACTTGTTTGTAGATCTTAGGTGAAATTTCCCTTTAAAAAGTTAACCAACAGAGGGGGAGATTTCTCTATAAATGATTTTGTCTCCCAAATGGAAAAGAGAGTTCTTTTAAACATACAGGACATTTTTCTATTTAGGGGATAGCAAAGAAATGAATTAAAGTTCTGGAGAGAGCCCTTGCCCCAACATTACTTCATGAGGAAAAAAAAAGTTAGGATCAACAAGTTGATAGGGTAGTCTTGCAGAGAGGAACAGGGAGAGATAAAAGCTCTTATCATGGCTAGTGAGAAGAGCTCTGAGATAAGACTCCAGGCAGAGGTTGCCATGGAAATGCTAGGGACCTTCCCGTGGATCACCCCAGGTTTGGTGAGTGTTGTGGCCACACCTGGGATCTGGTGGCCATGTCATGGTAGGGTGGGTGGATCCATAGGAAGGGCCCCAGGGTTTTCATGGCAACCTCTACCTTGGAGTCTATCTCAGATTGATAATTAGGTTGTACCCCAATACCTCCAAACAAATATGTAAATATCTTCTAATGTTTGTTAACACCATCTCAGGATAGATAGAGGTCTATCTCACCCAAACTGAAAAGAACAGAAAGTTGTCAAAGATTTATTCTCTAGAGTAAAAATTATTTTTCTGAGTCTCCATAGCCCCAAGAACATCCTGAAGATAAAGCTGTCTACACTTGTGAACTATTAAAAGACATAAAGCTTCTCTTCAGACAAGAAAAAAACAGCCTAGCTTCTCATATACAAAGATAAGTCTCATGTACACACTTATCTATAGTTATAATCTTGGTTTATGTTTTAATTGCTTCTTGTTTTTTTTTCTCTTAGGCATTGCCAATGTAATCATATATGTTCAATGGCTACAACCTGGTTTTGTTTTCTTTTGCTCTATAAAACCCTAGATATCTTCTTAGAATTATTCTTTTGTACTTTGCTACTCTCTTCATATATAACTATCAATATGCTTTTATAGCCCAAGAGATCTCACCCTTAAATTCAAAAGACAAGGTAATGGGTACAACTATCCTACAAAATCATTTAATATTGGGTATTCTTGCAGTTGCTCAAAAGGAACTCTTGTGCCATTATCAAAATTAAACATATATATATACACACACATATATACATACATATATATACATATACATATATACATGGGCTGGGATTTAGCTCAGTTGGTAGAGCGCTGCGCTGCAGTCTCTGAGGTCCTGAGTTCAATTCCCAGCACTGAAAAAATGGGAGAAGGGCCTGGCAATCCACTCCCAAGGTAATCCCAAAACAGCCATTGAAAACCCTATGAGGGTCGCTATGAGTCAGATACCGACTCGACAGAACCTAACAACAACAACAACATATATACATACACACACACACACACACACACACACACACACACACACACATATATCAATGCCATTAATGTCTGTTCTGCTCTACGTGACTTATAAAACTAAACCCAGTGTATGTCAGACACTACACCTCATTTTCGTAAAGTGTTCTAATATGGCTTTCTAAATCTTCCCCATCAAATGGATTATATCCATGGTAATCATAACCATCGTCATTCCAATATTTGGGCCTTGTGTTTTCAACTTAATGGGAAAGTTTGCTTCTTCCAGAATCCAAAAGTTCCACTATCAGATGAAGATGTTTCAGGGATTCCAGCCAATGCCACAAGAAAAGCATCAGCTGCCAATGCCTCTAAAACAATCCTTGCCATTTACTCCTGCTGCAGTTGGCCCACCTACCTTAGTTAGCAAGGAATAATGGACCCAACAGGTAGGTTCTTTGCCCCATCTCAGCCTGAAGTAGCCAGAATGATCCATTGCCCACTCTCCTAAAAGATTTTAGGGTCTATATTCCTTGAGGGGGAAATGTTAGAGGGTAATAGGCAGGAAGAAAGTCAGCCACCACCCAGCCTAACATTTGCTTCCCAGCTACCTGCGATATAAATATCAGTGTAAGCCTCCTGTGGGACAAAGGCTTTGGTCTGGTGGTCAGTGCTTCTCTAAAAGATAGTGCCTTTATAAACAGCATACTTCCTAAAAAGAAACAGAATTAATATAACTCCTCACTTCTACATTCATCCAGTATGGATGATAAGACTTTGTGAGACATACACTACTTGCAGCAATTGGAAAGGACATTGTTTAATGAATTCTGCTCCCTTATCAAGACTGGGAGCTGCTTAGATTTTTAACCTTTTAAAATACCCACCTCTGAGCCTGGTCTTTTGAAGACACTGGGAATCCATTAACCCCTTTTGGCCACAGGCCCCGGATTTAAAATGTTTCTTTCCTCTTGAGGGCCCAAACTTCACTATAAAAGACAACATGACTTCAGCACTAGGCAGCTGTAGCCCTTTACTAGTGCCCACCTTTACGTCTCGAAGGTGTACTCTCTTTATAATCTATATCTTTAATAAACTTGGCCTATATTCTATACTGGGCTGGGATTTAGCTCAGTGGGTAGAGCGCTGCGCTGCAGTCTCTGAGGCTCCAAGGCCTGGCAATCCACTCCCAAGGCAATCTCGAAGCACTCAGCCACTGAAAACCCTATGAGGATTGCTATGAGTCGGATACCGACTCGACAGCACCTAACAACAATAACAAATATTCTATACTACAATTTCTATGTCTTGTATAATTTCTTTTATATGGGGAAACACAGACAAACCGAGATATCTGCTGCAGCAGTGGAGGGAAGGTAATTGTTGTTTTGGGGAAGGACTGCCTGCTACCTGCTCTCTGGACACATGTTTCCTTCTCTGGACCTGCTTCCCACATCTCTCTCTCTAGATGCCCATGCTCACTCTGAACTGTGTACTATCCCTTTCCTTTACCTAAGGAACTTCAAACTGCTTCACTCTCTTACTGACTCATTTTAAAATTCTTTTTGGCGTGCCAGGCATGGTGGCGCACGCCTGTAATCCCAGCAGCTCTGGAGGCGGAGGCGGGAGGATCGGGAGGATCACAAGTTCGAGACCAGAGGCAGTCTGTGTAACTTAGTGAGACCCTGTCTCAAAAAGTAAAAAAAAAAAAAAAGGGCGGGGGGCACAGCTCAGTGGTCTAGCACTTGCAAAGCATGCAGGTGTGAGGCCCTGGGTTCAACCCCAGTACCGCAAGAAAAAAAATTCTTTTTGGTGATGGGGCCAAGGACCCACCATTTCCCGAATGGAGATCCCAAGAAGTAGAACTCCTCAGGGCAGATGGTAACATAGGTGTACAGCACCCCTAAACCTGCTGACATACTTGTTTAAGTCCTATGGACTAAAAGAAATTTGGGGCTAGTATGAAAGTTTCAGTTTACACGAGGAATCACTTACCTATAAGCCAATTGGTACCATGCATACAATATACAAACATAAACACATATAAAAATATATATTTGTTTGTTTTGTTAGGTGCCATTGAGTCAGGTCCGATTCATAACAACCCTATATATAACAGAATGAAACACTCCCCAGTTCTGTGCCAGGTACACAATCTTACTTACATTTAAGCCCATTGTTGCAGATGCTGTGTCAATCCATCTGGTTGAGGGTTTTCCTTTTCTTCATTGATTATGATGTCCTTCTTCAGGAATGGCCCTTCCTGACTACATGTCCAAAATACGTAAGATGCAGTCTAGCCATCCTTGCTTCCAAGAAGCACTCTGGTTGCACTTCTTCTAGGACAGATCTGTTAGTTCTTTTGGCAGTCCATGGTATACTTAATATTTTTCTCCATCTCCATAATTCAAAAGCATACATAAATATAGACCAAACCTCGAAAGATTTTGTAGCTTTAATTTAGACATATTTTATGCCAGTTTTAAAAAGTTAGACTGTTGATCTGATAACTTCCTCAACAGCACTAAGCAATCCTTAAATTTAATCTGTATTTTCAGTTATGACTCTTACTAGAAACAAGGTAGAATATTAACATACATCTTTTCTTCTTTTTTTTCAGTACTGGGGGTTGAACCCAGGGCCTCGCGCCTTCATGCTTTGCAAATGTTGAACCACTTAGCTGCACCCCGGCCCATTTTTTTACTTTTTGAGACAGGGTCTTACTAAATTACACAGACTGCGTCTGGTCTTGAACTTGTGATCCTCCTGCCTCCACCTCCCGAGCTGCTGGGATTACAGGCGTGTGCCACCGCACCCGGCTCTTATGTTCTTAAGTACATCTTAAAGATACAGATCTTGAGCTAAATAAGGGCATAAGTATATATCCAGTGAGAACAAAAAGGTAAAAAAAAAAAAAAAAAAAAAGGCTTAGTCAGTAGACTTAAGTTAATATATTTCCCCATTTTAAGAACTAAATAGCAGAAATGGAGATAGCCCTACAAATGGAAATTTCTTTTACAACTTCATTTTTAGGCCCAATTCTTTAGTTTTTAATATTTACTGAGGCTAAATTAGATTCTCTGTGTTTGCTTGTATATCCAAAAGAAAAAGAAAAGAAGAAAGAAGGAAAAAACAGAAAAACTTGGGATACTCGACTTATCTTTGAGTCTCCCCCCCACCTTCTTTTTTGGGACATGGTCTCATTATATAACCCAGGCTGGCCTTGAACTCATGATCTTCCTGAATGAGAGTCCTCAGGGCTGGGATTACAGGCATATGCCACCATGCCAGGCTTTTTGAGTTACCTTTTAGAGACCCTGGGTACTCATTGAGTTCCTTGTACCTAGACTAAACATCCCTGGCCTGTTCAATACAGCCAGTTATGGGACATTGGGCATTCTCGCAGCTCTTTTCTGTGACTCTCTTCTCTGGGCATCCTCAGAGAGCTTTTCAGAGCGCATGTGCTGTTGTGTCGCTGTATAAAGTTTTTGAAGACTTAGTTCCATACAGAAAGAAGAAACCATGGAATTTAACTTGATCGATCTTGGCCTTGGACTTTACTGTTCATAAGGTCGAAATGAAAGATCAACTTGGAGAGATTTTACTCAAAGGGTGTTATAAACATCTTGCTAGTGTCATAAACAGGAAAAGCTTAAGAGAATAAATCTTATTTTGTGCCATGATCAGGGAGGAATTCTCTTTTTATTCCTCTAATGCCATGGCCAAGCACACAAAAAGAATATTCCATAAAAAGGCTGTTGTTGCCCCAGAGGAGATATATTAGTCTTGTCTCCCAAATGGAAACAAGAAAGTTGCTCTAAAGAGATAGGACATTTTTCCTCTAGGGGATGCAAAGAAATGAATTAAAAAATTTTGGCGGGGTCCTCCCTGAAAACTTCATGTCATTAAAATCCAAAAAGCAATAATGAGAGTCTGAGAGCTTAAGTAAGCTCTCAGCTTAAATGAAAAGGCTGAGGTTGCAAGTAGAAGTTTGCAAGGCAGTGCCTGAAGAGAGACTGGCTATGTTCCTTATACATGAGACTATGAGGTTTACTTAAGGCAAATAGTGTAGGAAGGAAAAGGAGAATCTCAATAGCCACAGAAAGAGGACAAAAATGTTTATTGGGCAAAATGTTGGCCATCTAAATGTGTTTTTGATCTAGAATGAGATACTTAAAAGGTTAACTCCTCTGGGTATAGCCCAGAATTGGTTTACCTCAAGAGGGTCTTAGGGCTCTCCTGTTTTTTTTTTTTTTTCTGTGATTTTTGTTTTTAATTATGATAACATAACTTATAAATTACTATCTCTATTGTTATCCTTCTGGATTGGCAAAAAGCACCACTACCAATCATACACAGTAGTTCCACAGTTTTGTGTGTTTCTGAATAGCCATTTAAAGATAATCTTAAAATAGCTGGGCGCGGTGGCGCATGCCTGTAATCCCACTGGCTCAGGAGGTGGAGGCAGGAGGATCGCAAGTTCAAGACCAGAGGCAGTCTGTGTAATTTAGCGAGACCCTGTCTCAAAAAGTAAAAACTGGGCTGGCAGTGCACCTCAGTGGTCCAGCACTTGCAGAGCATGCAGGCGTGAGGCCCTGGGTTCAACCCCCAGTACCGCAAAAAAAAAAAAAAAAAAAAAAAAAAAAAAAAAAAAAAAAAAAAAAAAAAAAAAAAAAAAAAAAAAAAAAAAAAGATAATCCTAAAATATAACTTAGTCTGACTTAGTAAGGAATTCAAAAGTAAAGTCTAACTTGTTATTGTATCCATCATGTTGATTTTCAAGAAAATCTGAACTTATAGGTCAACTATAAAATGTGAGAAGTGCTAAATACTCTTTATTTGATATTATATATAAGCCACTCTGAAATGCCTTTTACTAAGTAAAAGGCAACATTTTAAATACAGGATATTCTAATTAAATTGGCATATTTAAGACCAAAATATAGATACTGCTTCTTTTTAACCATTGCCTTTAATAGGCTAATGAACACAAACTGACATACAAGTGAGTCCTCCTTGCTCCCGAAACAATGAAGGGATTTTCCCAGTATTTAAACATATTCATGTAATCAGTTTTATAAATTTAAATATAAAACCAATCTCCAAAAGGTTTTGAGATAACATTCTCCACCTTTGTGAAAAGTTGAACACTAGTAATCCTAAATCCAACATATCTTTACGAAGGGAAAACAGTGAAAGTGTTTACTGAACTGGAATTGTTATTTTAAAAAAGACCATATTCACTTAACTACAAGCCAATTTTACTTAAATCAGGACTATCCAACAAAACATTCTGTCAGCCGTTCATGATCTGAATTCTGGTATATGTTGTTGTTGTTAGGTGCCGTCAAGTCGGTATCCGACTCATAGCGACCCTCATGGGGTTTTCAATGGCTGACTGTTTTGGGATTGCCTTGGGAGTGGATTGCCAGGTCCTTCTCCTATTTTTTCGGTGCTGGGAATTGAACTCGGGACCTCAGAGACTGCAGCGCAGCGCTCTACCAACTGAGCTAAATCCCAGCCCATCTGGTATATGAGACCAGTTAAATTATGGTACACATAAAAAAGCCACAAGACATTTCTGTTTTGTAATAAATAAGGCAGTGGCTATTAGTCATTAGTAGCTTTTTTGAGATAAGCTATAAGGTCTGCCCTTTCTCCTTTCTTCAATGCCAGCGAAGATCATTTTTGTTCCAGGGATGTACTTTTTGGGATTCTCCAAATACTCCATCAGTGTGTCCTCTCCCCAGGTGATGCCTTTGTTCTTGTTAGCATCTGTATAAGAGAATCCAGGAGCCTGACCTGTCTTCCACCCAAATAGACCATGGAGATTTGGCCCAGTCTTGTGCTTGCCTCCCTTTTCCACGGTGTGGCACTGGGCGCGCTTTTGAACAAAAATCTTCTTGCCTTTTTCAACATCACCCATCTCTAATTCGCTCTCTTGTCACTATCACAAAGAAAGCCGCTGCTGGGAAGCCGAATGTCCCGCTGTCCGGCTCCCCTGTTTTTACTGAAGACAAGAGTGGCTTAGGATATCCTCCCAGACAAGTTGTATTATTTCATCTCACAGAAAAAGGGTATGTAAATCTCTATAGGGTTCCCTATCTTAGGTGCTGGAGGCACTCACTAAATATCAGGTAAGTCTGTGGCCAGGAAATAAAGAGTATAGATATTACCCAGGAAATTAAGCAAGGAAGCAAAAGTAACATGTAAGCTAACAGAGCAGAGACTCAGCAGTTAAGAAAACTCACCAGCTACCACATTGTTAAGACACTCAAATGCAAGGAGATGCCCACCCACATCTATGCCTTGGATGTGTACTATTCTTTTCCAAAGAGTTTCTCTTTCTCTCCAAATGCCTGTGCTTAAACTCAAAGCATGTACTCTTATCTCTACTTAATAAACTTGCTTTGTTTCACTCTGATTTGTTCTGAAATTCTTTTCTGTGATACAGTGAAGGACCTGGCTTTACCTCAGTGGAGGTCCCTAAGTAGGGAACTCCTCAGGCTACAGACTGCTGCGCTGGGTTTTGTTTCCCACTGTCATTGACAATTTCCAAAGGAAGGCATATGCCACTCCTAGATTTTAAAGAGTACTTAAAATAATTAAACGAAGAGCTGGTGTGGCAGCGCACATCTGTAATCCCTGCACTAGGGAGGCAAATGTGGGAGGCGAGGGCAGGTGAATCATGACTTCTGAGGCCAGCTTGGGCTACATCAGGAGACCGAGTCTCGATGAATAAAAATAAATAAATAAATAAATAAAAACAAAAGTTAAAAGAAAAAACCAACAACGAAGAAATGACAACATAATATAAAGATCAAGGGAAAATAAAATAACTGATTTGCCCACAGCTTACGATTTATGGTTCCATTTCTGCCCCTCCTTTCCTTCCTAAGTCTAAACTTAAGTGTAATCATAATTTGAACACGTTTTGTATCCTGCTTCATGGTTTAACAAGCCAGTGTTTTCCATTTGCCATATAGTCTGTAAATAGCATTACTAATGGCCACATGGCCTGCAGCCATAGCCCTGTGGCATCAGATCCCTTCAGATCTCAGAAGCTAAGCAGGGTGGGGCCTGGTTAGTACTTAGATGGGGGACCGCCTGGGAACACCAGGTGCTGTAGGCTTGGGAGACGGACCAGCAACCCACTCCCAAAAATCAATCCGCCATTGAAAACCCTATGAACAGCAGAGAAGCACTGACAATAGCGTTCGACTGTTGTACGCAGGGTCGCTATGAGTCGGATACCAACTCGACGGCACCTAACAACAATGGCCATATGCCATCCATTAATTAGCTAAAAAACTCCGTAATGCCGGGCATTTGGGTTATCTTGGTCTTTTGTAATTACTAATAACGCCCTAATAAACAGCTTCGAAAGGAGAGGTTAACTTTTTCGCAGCAGTTTGCCCTAGCATCTAGAAACTCCCGCCACCAGCCCTGGCTCACAGAGTTCTCACACGATTAGCGTCTCCGCCGTGAAGGCTTCTGGGAGCTCACGGACTCCGGAAGCGGAAGTCCAGAAGTCAAACTCGTCATTTCCTTCACCCTGAGGAGCTCAACGAGCCTTGTTTCATTCGCTCGGTCAACATCGCAAAATGAAGGAGGTGAAGAGCGAGCGGGAGCGGGGGAGCCGGCGAAGGCACAGGGATAGGGACGTGGTTGTGGCGGCGGCGGCGGTGGTGGTGAAGCAGGAGCGCCTCAGCCCGGAAGCCGCGCCTCTCACCCACCGGCGTGTGGATATCTCCGGCGGTAGCCCGTCGCCACCAGCTGACGAGGCTGGACGCCTTGGCCACCGCGGGAACCGAGCCCGAGGAGTTAGCCGGTAAGTGGGGGACAGTCCGGAATGAATTTTGGGTCTAACTCATTGAGAAAGGAGGACAGGGCCGACGTCAGAAACAGGCCTTGAATGCAGAGCGCGGCGGCTTGGGCCTAATCCGGAGGCTGTGGGAGTGACCCAGTGGTGCTGGTGTTAAAGAATGTTTATTCCAGTACTTGTCACTTGCATTATTGCTGGGTGCTAAGCGCCTAGTGCCTAACGAGCAGGCGCCAGCTCTTTCATTCTTGTGTCCCCAGCACCTCGTACAGTATGGCCCAGCAGATAGCACTGAGCGTCTGTTAAGTTGAAATGAGATTCTCCTCATCTGCCCACGAATGGAGTGTGGGCGCTGTCTTTGCAATTATCTACCCCCAAAGATTTCCCCATTGAGATCTAGGCGATCTCCCTGATAAAAAGGGGGAAAAAATTACTTCTTGCTGTACTCATTCACTTATGCATTCATTCAAAATAGTTTTATCGAGGGCCTATTATGTAGTAAAGACCAGTTTAGGTAGTGGGCCATAGGGGGAATAAAATAGGGCTTCATTCTCGCATGCTCTAGCCCAAAGACAGACAATAATAAACAAATAAATAAAACAGTTTCAGTTGGTATTAAGTATTGGGGATAGGTTAAAACAGTAACGTGACAGTGAGAGATTGGAGGGCAGTGGGAGAGAACTTCTCTAGAGGGCTGCCATTTAAGATGAGACCTGAGCCAATAACTGCACGGGGGAGGTGGAGGCAGGAAGACGTTGAGTTCCAGGCCAGACTGGGATACATAATCCCTGTCTCAAAAAAAAAAAAAAAGGAAATTATTTAACAAATTAAATAAGCTGAGACCTGAATGATAAGATTGACCCAGTCTCTCTCCTTTTTTTTCTTTTTTTTTGTGGTACTGGGGGTTGAACCCAGGGCCTCGCACCTGCATGCTCTGCAAGTGCTCAACCACTGAGCTGCACCCCCAGCCCATTTTTTTTTTTTTTTTACTTTTTTGAGACAGGGTCTTGCTAAATTACACAGACAGCCTCTGGTCTTGAACTTGCGATCCTCTTGCCTCTGCCTCCTGAGCCACTGGGATTACAGGCGTGTGCAACCCCGCCCGACGATTCATCCAGTCTCTTAAAGATCCAGTCAGAGGAAACAACAAATGCAAAGAACCTGAGTGAGCTTGTGATTGTTCTGGAAGTGGATAAAAGGCAGTGCATTCTGAATTTAGTGATCAAGAAGGTTGGTAGGAATTAGGTGGAATCAGGAGGAGGTAGAGTCACAAGAATTGCTGATGGATTGAATGTGATTGTTGGTGAAAGAATGTGTAGGTAATGAGAAAAATGAGGCAAGATTAACTTCTGGAAGGTGGTGCCAGTTATTAATGAGATAGCAAAGACTGGGAAAAGAAAGTTTTTAAGGAGTTCTGAATCAAAATTTATCTAAGTGATAGCAAATCACTATAGGCTATTACATATGTGGGTTCAATAGGCAATTACATATGTGGGTCTGGAACTCAAGGTAGACATCAGGGCTAGGAAAATGTAACCCCTGACTCCTTAGTGATTAAAGACCTTCATAAATGTGGTGTTTGTGTTCAGTAGGTAAGCCTGATACTTGAAGCTAATTTTTGTGGGGGAAGGGAAATTGAGATAGAATCCTGTGTGTACCTTGCTCTGAAAAGGTCCCCAGCCAGAAAGAAAAACAAGTCCTCAGTGAGAAGAAGCAAGTCTCCTCGGATAAAGAGAAGCCGGAGTCCTCACCATGCAACAGTCAGAGTGAAGCAGGTAAGTGGATTGAGGTGTTTGGATCCTGGGTCCAAATCTAGAACCTCTTCCCACTATAGCTAAAGTGTGTATGTATGTGCACACACGTGTGTGTTCTCCTGTGCTTGCAACGGGCTTCTTTAATAACTGGATGTGTGTTTGGGCTTTCTTCTGCGTGTTTTCTTAAATTAAGCTTTTTACTTTGAGGTAATTGTTGATTTGCATGTGATAATTGCATTTGTAAGAAATAACTGGTATACTCTACTATTTTTCTCGCAATGGTAACATCTTATAGGACTATAATACAATATCACAATCAGAGTATTTTCATTGATACAGTCAACAAACAGATCATTTCCATCTCCATAAGGATCCTTCATCTTGTCTTTTAATAGCCATAATCACTTCTTTCCCACCTTTATCCTTTTTCACTTTCTAGACACTTCTATTCTGTTTTTTCTTTCTTAAAGTTTTACATTTAAGTCCATGGTCTGATTTCAGTTTGTTTTAGTACAGTATGAGATGTGAGACTTAGGTTGCACTTCAGCTTTTGGTCTATGTATGCCCACTTGCTTCAGCACCGTTTGTTAAAAAGGCCATTTTTCCTCCATTGGATTGCTTTTTGCTTTTTGTCAAAAGTCAGTTGGGCAGGCAAACATCTAATCCCAGCAACTTGGGAGGATGGGCAGGAGGATTTCGAATTCAAGGCCAAAGGCAGCCTGCACAATTTAGTGAGACCCTGTCTCATAATTAAGATAAAAAGGGGCTGTGGTGCAGCTCAGTGGTAGAGAGCACTTGCTTAGCATGTGTATGGCCTTGGTTTGTTGTTAGGTGCTGTTGAGTCGAGTCCAACTCTTAGAGACCCTGATTGTTTTGGGATTGCTTCAGGAATGGATTGCCACATCCTTCTCCAGAATCCCCCAGTACTGGGGGAAAAAATCAGCTGGGCATATATGGGTTCTCTATTTTGTTCCACTTATCTATTTGTCATTCTGTCAATACCACATAGTCTTGATTACAATAGCTATATAAGTCTTGAAATTTGATAGACTGTTTTCTTTTACTTTGTGTGTGTGTGTGTGTGTGTGTGTGAGTGAGAGAGAGAGAGAGAGAGAGAGAGAGAGAGAGAGAGAGAGAGACTTGGGGGTCTAACTCAGGGCCTTGCACATACATACTTTGCAAGTGCTCTACTACTGGCCTGCACAGCTCGGCTTTTTTAGTTTTTCGTTTTTGAGACTGGGTCACTAAATTACATAGGCTGCTTTTGGCCTTGAACTTGTGATTCTCCTGCCTCAGTCTCCTGGATTGAGGTGTTTGGATCCTGGGTCCAAATCTAGAACCTCTTCCCACTATAGCTAAAGTGTGTATGTGTGTATGTATGTATGTATGTATGTTACTGGGATTACAGGTGTGTGACACCATACCTGGTTCCTACTTTATTCTTCTAAATAATTATTTTAGCTATGCTAGTTCTTTTGCCTTTCCATATGTTTTAGGACAATCTTGAGTATATATTTACATATATAAATAATATTTTTATATTTATAGATAATCTTGCTAGAATTTTGATAAGAATTTGCTAAACCTGTGATTTGGGTGGAGAATTGACAAGCTTTTTTGGTTGTTTTTACTGTGCTGCTGCTTTCTAATCTCTGAATAGTGTATATATCTACTTTGTTTAGATCTTTGATTTCTTATTGTTTTTCCCCCTGTGGTGCTGAGGATTGAACCCAGGGTCTCATGCGTGCTAGCCTTCTACTACTGAACTACGTCCCTATTCCTTTGATTTATCAGTGTTTGTAGTTTACATCATACAAGTCCTAAATGTGTTTTGTTAGATTTATACTTAGGTATTTTTTTTTTGGTGTGATTACATATAGTATTTTCACTGTTAGTTTCCAAGTGTTCACGGCTAGTATATAAAAATATAACTGATTTTTGTATGTTTATCTTAATCCTATGCCCATTCTGAACTCATTTATTTTAGAAGGTTTTTTGGATTACTTGGAATTTTCTGCATAGACAATCACATCTTGAAATAGTTTTGAAGGGAATTGTGCTAAGTCTGTGTGTTGGGGGAAGAATTGACCAATTTTTATTTTTATTTATTTATTTGCGGTACTGTGGGTTGAACCCAGGGCCTCGCACTTGCATGCTGTGCAAGTGCTGGACCACTGAGCTGCACCTGCAGCCCATTTTTTTACTTTTTGAGACAGGGTCTTGCTAAGTTATTCAGACTGCCTCTGGTCTCGAACTTGCAATCCTCCTACCTCTGCCTCCCGAGCTGCTGGGGTTACAGGCATGCGCCACTGTGCCTGGCCATTTTTTATTTTAATATCACCTTTTGTTTCTTCTTTTTTAATCTATATGCATTTTTTTTCTTTTTTTTTTCATTATTGCATTGGCTAGAACTTCTAGCACTTAAATAAGAGTAGTGAGAGCAGATGTTTTTGCTGTGTTCTCAATCTTATGGGCCAAGTATTCAGTCATTTTTTGTTTGTTTTGTTTTGTTCTGTTTTTTTTTTTTAGGCAGTATTTTGCTGTGTAGCCCTGGCTGACCTAGAACTTGCTATGTAGCTCAGGCTAGCCCTGAACTCATGTCCATCCTCCTGCCTTAGCCTCCTTACAGGTGTGTGTCGCCATGCTCAGCTCATATTCAGTCTTCTTAAACTCTGATACAAAGTGTAAGTAGAAGCATTGGTGTTAAGAAAATGAACTTCCCAGGCTGGGGATATGTCTTAGTGGTAGAGCACTTGCAAAGCATGTTCAAGGCCCTGGGTTCAATTCCTGGTACTGCAAAAAGAAAAGAAAAGAAAATGAACTTCCCTATAAACCTGAGAGACCATTGCCTATTTGTACTACTTTATTTATTTGGCCTGCAGGTGTAGCACTTTAGTGCCCGGTCCCATCAGATCTCAGAAGCTAAGTAGGGTCAGGCCTGGGTAGTACTTGGATGGGATACCACCTGGGAACAACAGGTGCTGTAGGCCTGGGAGAAAGACCTGGCAACCCACTCCCAATAATCAGTCTGCCATTGAAAGTCCTATGAATAACAGAGCAGCACTGACAATAGTGTTTCACTTGTGGTACGTAGGATCACTATGAGTTGGACACTGACTCGACGGCATCTAATAACAATTTATTTTTTTCAACAACTGATGAACCAATTTATTAAAATAATTGACTTAGGCATCTGCAGTGGTGCCCTCCATTCCCAGCTTGATACTGATGGAAATGAACTGCTTAACAATTTCAGAAGGACTGTGTAAGTCAATGAGTCGCTTGTGGATTCTCGTTGGGAACTGACCCTGTGTCTTAAAACCTTCACCACAAGATGTTTTTCTTGTAGTGATCCTCAAAGTCTTGGTAGGCATATGAACTGGACCTTTCACTTGGAGATTCTTTTCCTTTGCATCTCTGATGAAGTCAGCACTCACCTTCTCCAGATACTTCACGTTGAAACTGGTGAGGGTGATTCTAATTTGATGTCTCTTTCTGGTATCTTTAAAAGCCATAGCGGTGGCATGGCTTCCTGACCAACTGACTTGTTCCATGACAAGAGTGAATAGTTGTGATGCAGGGGCAGATGGAACAGTGCTCCTCTGTACCAACAACTGTGCCTCCCTCAGAAAGCCAACTTTCTAGTATTTTGAAGAAATAAAGCCTTAAAAAAAAAAAACAAACAAACAAAAAAAAAAAACGGGAGGATGTAGCTCAGTAGTGGAATGCTTGCTTGGCCTGCTCAAGTCCTTGGGTTCAATCCCAGATGCTACAAAAAGAAACCAACAAAAAGATACAAACCCAGCTGATCATGGTGGTACTCGCCTGTAAGCCCAGTAAGGAAGCAGAGGCAGGAGAATTGAGGGTTGAAGGCCTGCGTAGGCTACAAAGGAAGACCTTGTCTAAATAGCCTAAGTATCTTGCTGTATGAACTGATCAGGCACTGTTCAGGCTACATTAGAATTCAGGCACTGGAACCACCTGTCACACACAGATTAGACATCTCAAACCACTTATAATTTTTTTTGTTTGTTTTTAAGACAGAGTTTTGCTACGTAGTCCAGGCTGGCCTGGAACTCTTAATTGTCCTTCCTCAGCCTTGTAAAAGCTGAGATTACAGGTGTGGGCCACTATCCCTGGTTTGTTTTTTGTTTTTTGAGGGTTTTTTTAATCTACAACTTGGAGCTCATTACTCTGGTTTCTGAAGCAGCATTTTGCAGTAAATCCTGGGGCTCTTATCATAGAACTTTTCTATAATAATAATAATTATATTTTGAAATATCTTAGTTTGCTTATGTATGTTAATTTACCTCTGTACTTCAGCTTACCTCTTTAAAGCTGCTGTGTGTAGGTTCAGTGTTCCTTTTCTGAAATGCTTTGGATCAGAAGTGTTTCAGACTTCTGATTTTATTTAATTTTAGAATATTTGCATATGTATATTAGGAGATATCTTTGGGGAGAGGACCAAAGTTTAAGCAGTAAATTTATGTTTCATATACACAGTCTGGAGGGAACTTTATATAGTATTTTTAGTGCACCTGCACTTTAACTTCTACTCTCAATGAACTCAGATACGAAATTTTCCACTGGTGTCATTGTGTGAGTGCTCAAAGGTTTTGGATTTTAGGACTAGGGATGTAGCTTGATGATAGAGTGCTTGCCTGGAGTGTGTGAGACCCTGAGATCCAGCCTCAGTACAACAAAAGCGAAAAAAACAAAAATGCTGTTTTCCTGGGCATGGAGGTCTGTACCTGTAGTCCCAACTATTCAGGGGGCTAAAATAGAAGGAGTGCTCAGGTCCACTAGTTTGAGGCCAGCCTGGGCAACAGACAAGACCCTATCTAAAAACAAAACAAAACAAACAAAAACAACTTTCAGATTCTGGAGCACTTTGGATTTTCAGATTAGGTATGTTCAATGTATATTAATTACCTAAAGATTTGGAATTGGTGGCCGGGCGTGGTGGCACATGCCTGTAATCCCAGTGGCTCGGGAGGCGGAGGCGGGAGGATCGCAAGTTTGAGACCAGAGGCAGTCTGTGTAATTTAGCGAGACCCTGTCTCAAAAAAAGTAAAAAAATGGGCTGGGGGTGCAGCTCCATGGTCCAGCACTTGCAGAGCATGCAGGTGCAAGGTCCTGGGTTCAGCCCCCAGTACCTCGGGAAAAAAAAAAAAAAAAAAGATTTGGAATTGGTCTCTCAAGAAGAAGGGCTTAATGGGCAATTAACTAAGTGACTTTTTACATGGACTAACATCAAATAAGCATGCAGCTATAGCCCTGTGGCATCTGATCCCGTCAGATGTTGGAAGCTAAGTAGGGTTGGGCTTGGCTGGTACTTAGATGGGAGACCACCTGGGAACATCAGGTGCTGTAGGCTTGGGAGACGGACCCGGCAACCCACTCCCAAAAATCAATCAGTCATTGAAAACACTATGAACAGCAGAGAAGCAATGACAATAGTGTTCCGCCTGTTGTATGTAGGGTCACTATGAGTCGGATACCACTCGATGGCACCTAACAACAACAACAACCTCAAATAGGAATGAGTGTAGCCTCTGACTTAGGCCTGACTTCTGCTTGCAGGTATTCTCTTCTCTGAACTGCCATTTGGAAAAAGCGTATTGATTGCATGCTCTTTATAATAGCATAGAAGTATATAAAGTAAGAAATGAAAGTGTAATGTATGTAGTGTATGGTTACTCTTCTTATCCCTCAAATAACACCACCATTACCTTCCCAACAAAAAACCACCTGTGGATAAGCTGGGGCTACACTAGTTGACTGTAGAACTGCCAGAAGTAACCACAATAATAGAATCTGTATTGGTGTCACATGGCCTTCTCCCTATGACTGACTGACTCACACTCTTACCCTCTCTCCCTCCCCCACCCCCTCGCAGTACTTGTTGGTTTCAAACTCACAGGCTCACATGATCCTCCTGCCTTTTGAGGGCCAGGTGCTGTGGCACACAACTATAATCTCAGCTACTTGGGAGGCTGAGGCAAGAGTATCATGAATTCAAGGCTAGAGTTGGCTTATGCAATTTAGCAAGTCCTTGTCTCAAAATAAAATATAAAAAGGAACTGAGGGTGAGGTTCAGTGGCAGACAACTTGCCTAGAATGTGTGATGCCCTGGTTTCAGCCCCCCAGTACCTTAATTAATAAATATTAAAAATAAAACTTTTGAGGAATTTTACTGCAAGGAGGAGTGAATAAATGGACTAGAAGCTGGCATTTCATGGGGTGGAAATAGAGTTGAGGGAAGAGCACATTCCTGTGCTGATGAGCATGATGAGTAGTAGAATGTGTAGGAGAGGGGAGACAACTGCTGGAGTAGTATTCTTGATGAAAGGAATGGGACCAAGCTCCCGGACATGGAAATTGACTTTAGATAGTAGTACAGATAGGTCATTCATGGTTCCAGGAAGGGAGGCAGAGTATGTGGGTATAGGTATTGGTAGGTGGATGGATGTGGAAAATTTCTTTCTCACTGGGTGAGGAAGGGATGGGGACAATGTGTTAGAAAGGAGGAGTGAAACAGTCATCTGGAAGAGTGTATTAGTTAGGGAAAGGTAATTGCTTGGCATCATTAAAGAGCCTTGGAGTTATCCATCTGGGGTGCAACCAGTCAGAGTGGTTTGTGGTTTTCTCTATTCATATTCCCAACTATTGGTGCAGGTTGTGGTTTTTGCCAGGAGAGTGCAATTGAATGGCATGAGGTAAGGGATTTCAGTGTGCATTCAAGAAAATGAGCATACTGCTTGACCATGGAAATGTATGCTAGACAAGAAGGGACAGCAAGAGCATCAAGGACTTGTGCATAGGTAGTAGGATCAAAGGATTGGTTTACTGGGATCAGGATTATTGGAGTTGGGATAAAATATAAGCTGCAAAGAATAATGGGGCCAGAGAGTTCTTTGACATATGATAAGGTTTTTATCTTTTGTTTGTTGCCTTTTTTTTTTTTTTTGGTGCTGGTGCTGGGGATCAAACCTAGGGCTTTGTGCATGCTAGGCAATTGCTCTACCACTGAGCTACGCAACCAGCCCAAGAGGGTTCCTTGGAATGGAGATTATAAGTGGGGAGGCAATTACTGGCAGTGAAAAGGTCTGTATATAGTCAAGGGAGTGTACAACTGAGGTGAAAGGAAGAAAGATAACATCATTGGAAGAGAGAAATTCAAAGAATACAGGGAAATGTGTTGGAAAGGCTGCCTGAGTGTTACCAAAATCACCCCGAGTAATGTTGAAGAGAGTGGCGAGCTAGAAGGAAAATGGTTTAGGGCTGTTAGTAGATGGCAGCATCATTGAGAGTAGTGGGTGTTAATGGTCTATGAGATTTAGAACTAGGGATTTTAGATAGAAGGGAGAAGTTGGGGAGTGTTCCAGAATTGGTAGTGAGGAGCAAGGAAGACACTTGCCCTTTGCCCAGGGATGCTGTGGATGAGTGGGGTTGAGGGATTTGAGGGAGCCTCAGGGCAGCACTGTCTCAGGGTCAGGGGAAGATTCTGAGCAGACATGGTGAAGAGAATTATCAGAGAAAATGACGAGGTTGTAAATGTAGGTTTTGCTGAACTTTCCGTTCCAGTGGTTTCAGGAGTTGAAGGAGACTGAATACTGACTACACAGAGCCTTGTGAGGATTAAAATACAAGGGAGGTGCAGGTGTTGACCTCTTTAGGGACTGACTCTTAATCAGGGATAAAAAGTGTAATAAGATTAGTCCTGGTGAACTCAAAGCAGAAAGTGCCATGAGTAATGCTTTGGGATAGGAGGGTCAGTGTTTGGGTCTCCCTCTTGGTGTCCCTCTGGATTCTTGTATTTGGTGGCCAGGAGATTTGGAGAAACTGAATCTTACTCTGAGCAAGCAGACCTCCACATCATCCTCATTCCTGATGGAGCAGGCTTTTGTCCCAGTGCTTAAGATCTCCTCTTTACCCCTCTGTAGGGGCGTCAGCATTGTTCACAGTACACAGTGCTCCTTCTTGACTCTAGACAGACGTAACATCTGGAGAGGCCAGGACTTAAAAATGAGTATTAGCATGCCTTCCTCCACCCTCCTTGTTCTCTGATAACAACCAGTCCTTTTTCTTTTCTCTTTTCTTTTCTTTCTTTCTGTTTTTCTTTTCTCTATTTTTTGAGGGTAGATACTAGAAAGTTGAACCCAGGGTCTCTCACATGCTAGGCAAGTGCTGTACCACTCAGCTGCACTTCCAGCGCCCTTTTTTATTTTTTATTTTGAGACAGTGTCTCACTAAATTGAGCGAGGTGCCTTTGGCCTCAAACTTGTGATCCTCTTGCTTCAGCCACCCAAGTCACTGTGATTACAGATGTGCTCCATGGCACCTGGCTACTGTTCTTTTTCTTTTGACTACTTTTAATTAATTAATTAGTGAACTAATTAAATGCTGCTAGGGATCAAACCGAGGGCCTTGCACATATTAGGCAAGCACTCTACCACTGAGCTTTTGTCTGCATTTATTCATTTATTTATGAATGACAGGGTCTTGCTATGTAGGGCAGGCTGCCCTTGAACTGATGGTCCTTCTGCTTCAGCCTTCTGAGTTGCTGGGATTACAGGCATGTGCCACAGAGCCCAGCTCTTTGTCTGCTTTTAAAAAGGTCCTTGTAAACTGGGTGCCATTGTGCACATCTGTAATCCCAGTGACTTAGAGGTTCTAGCAGAGTTCAAGGCCAGAGGACCCTGCACAACTTAGTCCCTGTCTCAAAATAAAAAATAAAAAAGGGGCTTGGGGTACAGCTCAGGTGTGGAGTGTTTGCTTATCATGCACAAGGGTCTGGATTCAACACTTAAGCACTGCAAAGAAAGAAAGAAAAGAAAGAAAGAAGAACGAACGAACAAACAACAAAAAAGTCCTTTTGCTTTGGTTTTGCTGCTTTGGTATAGTGTGTGTAGAGGCAAATTTCTTTATTCACTTTAGAATTTATTTGACTTTTTGAATCTAAGGGTAGATATTTTTCATTAAAAATTTATTTGATTCTTTTTCCAGTTGTCTGGGGATTTTTGTTTAACTTTTTATTGTGGAAAATTTCTGACATTGAGTGAACTTGTGTATATCTGTCACTCATCTTAAAAAAATGAGTGATCAGTTAGTTTCATGTCTACTCCCACCCACTTCCCTCTCCCAAGATTATTTTGAAGCAAGTTGTAGTTAATACCATTTCATCTCTAAATATTTTAATATTTCTTTCTAAAAGGTAAGGATTCAAAACTAAACAAAACAAAAAATAAGTGCCATGGTGCATACCTGTAATCCCAGCACTTGAGATGCCAAGGCAGGAGGATTGCAAGTTTGAGACCATAGGCAGTTTGTGTAATTTAGCAAGACCCTGAATCAAAAAATAAAAAAATAAAAAAAGAGAGGCTGGAGGTGCAGCTCAGTAGTAGAGCACTTACCTAGCATGTGCGAGGCCCTGGGTTTGACATTTTAGTACTGAACAACAACAATAAAAAAGACCCCCCCCATTCATTAGTATACCTACTTTGAAAGAAAATTTTAATTGTGATAAAATTTATATCATAAGGTTTACCATTGTAACCATTTTTAAGTATATAGTTACTATTATTAAATATATTCACATTGTTAGGCATCTGTCATCACCATCTATCACAAAATGCTTTTCATCTTGTGAAATTGAAACTTTATACCCATTAAACAGTAACTCCTCCTTCTCCCCAGTTCCTGGCAGCCACCATTTCTATTTTCTGCCTCTGTAAATTTGACTATATCTGGCATCTCATATAAGTGGAATCATCCATTTTTTGCCTTTTGCAGCTGGCTTATTTCCACTTGGCATAATGTCTTCAGGGTTGGTCCATCTTGTAGCATATGTCAGAATTTCCTCCCTCCCACCCTCCCTGCTACCCTCCCTTCCTCCCTCCCTCCCTCCCTCCCTCCCTCCCTCCCTTCCTTCCTTCCTTCCTTCCTATTTTCCTACCTTCTCTTTTTGAGATAGGGTCTCCCAGTGTAGCCCAGGCAGGCCTAGAACCCACTGTGTAGTCCAGGCTGGCCTCAAAGTTCTCATCTTCCCGCCTCAGCTTCCCAAGTGCTGGGATTACAGGTGTGTGCCATGATGGCTGGCTTGCATGTGTCAGAATTTCTCCCTTTTTAGGGCTGAATAGTATCCTTCTCTTTTTGTAATGGTGCTGGAAATCAAACCTGGGGCCTCGGTACATGCTAATCAAGCATTACCAGTTGAGCTAAACTTCTAACCCAGTACTGCATGATATTACGTTGTACGCATATATCACATTTTGTTTATTCATCTATGAATGAACACATTAGTTGCTTCCACCTTTAGGCTATTTTGAATAATGATGCCATGACTATGGGTGTACAAATATCTCTTCGATGCCGGGCACGGTGGCGCATGCCTGTAATCCCAGAGGCTCACGGGGCAGAGGCAGGAGGATCGCAAGTTGGAGACCAGAGGCAGTCTGCATAACTTAGCAGAGAGCCTG
Source organism: Pedetes capensis (assembly GCA_007922755.1). Taxonomy (NCBI): domain Eukaryota; kingdom Metazoa; phylum Chordata; class Mammalia; order Rodentia; family Pedetidae; genus Pedetes; species Pedetes capensis. Next base: position 82,454 of record VMDO01005848.1, on the reverse strand, counting down.
TCTCAAAAAGTAAAAAAATGGGTTGAGAGTGCAGCTCAGTGGTCCAGCACTTGCAGAGCATGCAAGTGCGAGGCCCTGGGTTCAACCCCCAGTACCGCAAAAAAAAAAAAAAAAAAAAAAAAAAAACAAACCTCTTTGAGACCTTGCTTTCATTTCATTTAGATATATACCCAGAAGTGACATTACTAGGTCATACAGTAATTCTATTTTTTAATTTTTTGAAGAACCATCATATCATTTTCCACAGTGGCTATACTGTGTTACATTTCTATTAATAGTACACAGGGGTTCCAATTTCTCTCTGTTTTCACCAATGCTTATTTTCTTTTTTGTTTTTGTTTTTCTTGTGCTAGGAACCAAATCCAGGGCCTGGCACATGCTAGGCAAGTGCTCTGTCACTCAGCTGTAGTCCCAGCCCTTATTTTCTGTTGTTTGACAGTAGACGTTCTAATGACTATAAGAGTACCTAATTTTTTTTTTCTCCCAAATGTTTTAGAGCAGAGTCTTGCTATGTATCCCAGACACCTGGAACTAGTTATGTAGCCCATGCTGGCCTCAAACTCTCAATCCTCTTGCCTCAGCCTCCTAAGTGCTGGGATTATAGGTGTGCACCACCATGCCTTGCTCACTAAATTTTGTTTCATTTTTGATGTTGGGGATTAAATTCAGGGCCTTGAGCATGCTAAACACATATTCTAGCACTGAGCTATACTCCTACCCTAAATTTAAGTAATTGTATAAAATCATTAAGTATCATTTCTGTGATTTGCTTGTCATTTTTGTATGTTTATCTGTTCAACTCGGAATCAAAATAAGATCTACACATTGCTGTTGATCAATGCTTAAGTCTCTTTTTAGCTAAAGATTCCTATTCCTTCTCCCCCTCTTTTTTTCCTTTGCATTTGATTTGTAATTTGCATCCTTTAGAGTCATTTAGTATGTTTCACTGGCCTTTGTGTTTCCTTTAAGTTATTAGTTACATCTGAAGTCTTGATCAGATTTAGCTTCAGGTTTTTTTCCTCTTTTTTTCTTTTTTCCTCCTTTAATCATAAATATAATGACATGATTCTAAGTGCCTCTGTCAGGCATACCATGTCTGTTGTCTCTCCTTAATCTTTTTTATTTTTTCTCCTAGTACTGGGGTGTTGAACTCAGGGTCTCACACATGTTAGGCATGTCCTGTACCACTGAACTGCTCTCCCAGTCCTTTTTTTATTTTTCATTTTGATACAGGGTTTTGCTAAGTTTCGTAGGCTCCCTCTAACTTTGAACCTGTGATCCTCCTACCTCACCCTCCCAAGCCTCTGGGATTATAGGCATGCACCATTGAACCTGGCGTCTGGTTAATGAAAATCTGTTAGTGTTTGCTATTTTAAAAAAATTTTTTGTGGTGCTGGGGATTAAGCCCAGGGCCTAAGGCATGCTAGGCAAGAGCTTCTACCACTAAGCACCCCACAGCCCATATATATATATATATATATGTGCATGTGTGTGTATTGAGACACACAATAAAACACACACACACTCAATTTTACACACACACATATACACATACATACATATTATGTATGTATGTATGTATGTATATGTATGTTATATGTATGTACGTATTTATTTTTGCAGAGCTAGAGATCGAACTAGGGACATGTGGATATTTGTTTTAAAAAATTAATCATCTGCAAACATTTTTGTACATAACTGTTTTGTATTCTGTATCTTGCTAGTCCAGTGTCTGAAGTCCTTAGGGCCCCAGAGGGCTTTTTTCTGCTGCACAGTGGTTTATTTCTGGTGTGTCCAGTGCTCTTTGATTTTTTGAACTCATTTTTAATTTATCTTTTTTTCCCCCTTGAAGATTTTCTTTTTTTGTGAGCCCAGCAATCCATTAAAAATCAAATATGTTTTAACTAGTACTTAGTTGATTTATAGCAGGAATATCCCTCCAAATGTCTGGTCTGCCAAGTGGAGATTTCTCTATGTATTGTGAAACTTGTCCCCATCTCTCTTTTTCTCTCATTTAACTTTTAGATAATATTTCTGTATCATTATGTCATTTTTAATGACTGAAGTATCTCTTTGTTCGAGTATGCAATAATTTATTTAACCCTTGTGGTTGAGAGACATTAGGTTGTTTTTAATTTTTATTGATATAAATAAGATTGCAATAAATATACTAACATATATGTCTTTATTTCTTCTAGTAGTTCTGTATGATAGATTCCCGTGAGTGGGATTACTGGTTGATGAAATTTTGATTAAACATCGCCAAATTACCTTAAACAAGCTGTACCTGTTTACACTTGTACTAGCAGTGGCTGAGAATATCCATTTCTTATCTCTTCTTTTCTGATACTCCCTATTTTAATTCTGCTAATCTAAGAAGATGCGTGGGCTGGGATTTAGCTCAGTTGGTAGAGCGCTGCGCTGCAGTCTCTGAGGTCCTGAGTTCAATTCCCAGCACCGCAAAAATGGGAGAAGGGCCTGGCAATCCACTCCCAAGGCAATTGCAAAACAGTCAGCCACTGAAAACCCTATGAGGGTCGCTACGAGTCAGATACTGACTCGATGGCAGCTAACAACAATAACAATCGAAGAACAGAAAATTTATATTCCTTTTAGAACTGATGCTTTGGTTGCTAGTGAGGATAAACATATCCAGTTATTTATTAGACTTACAATTCTTCAGAAAATTGCTTATTAATGTACTTTGACCATTTTTCTGTTGAATTGTCTTACTGTTTTATTTTCTCAATGATATATTAATATATATGGGAGAAGGCCGTGGCAACCCACTCCCAAAGCAATCCCAAGACAGTCAGCCATTGAAAACCCTATGAGGGTCGCTATGAGTCGGACTCGACTTGACAGCACCTAACAACAACAACATATTAATATATGGTATATATTAGGAACATTTTTTACCACATTGATTTTCAGTGCTTTCAAGAAATCATGGTTATTGTTGCCACATATTCTTTTGCCACAAATATTCTTTATTTTCAGGTCTTTAAAACTGTTGATTAATAACTTTTTACAGGCTTCCTATGTCTTTCATGTTTCTTTATTCCTGGATAGTGAATAATTTTTGAAGTTACACTTTTTAAAATTACTATTATAGTTTCATTTTTGGTATAAATTGAAGTTAGCTTTTTTCTTTATATGTCTTGTGCATAACTACCTAACTCTCTTTGTCCTATTATTTTCTGTATACGCTTTCCTGTAAGCTTGCCTATAGTTAATGTGTGTTATAAAAAGGAGAGTATTTTTCCTTCTCTCTGTGTTCATCTCGTTTTTAGGGTTCTGGACATGAGCTTGTGCTATTAAAGGGCTGAGATTGAGTAGTAGCATAGGAGGTCTTCTTAGTGGCCTTGTGAGGAAACATAACCACCGCAGATAACTTATGACTGTGGGAAATTTTGTTCTGAATACCAAAATCCAGTTCACAGATGACATTTTTAAATGCAGTTTGTTCATAGATTGTGGACTGTCTTATTTTACTGAATCTGTTTGAATTCCAGGAACGTGAGGATCATCCACGGAGAGGGCGGGAGGATCGGCAGCACCGTGAACCATCAGAACAGGAACACAGGAGAACTAGGAACAGTGACCGAGACCGACATCGAGGCCATTCCCGCCAGAGGAGAAGCTCTGATGAAAGGCCTGCGAGTGGGCAGGCTCAGGGACGGGATCGAGACAGCCAAAACCTGCAGGCTCAGGAAGAAGAGCGGGAGTTTTATAATGCCAGGCGCCGGGAGCATCGCCAGAAAAATGAAGTCAGTGGCACTGCTGATGAGCCTCAGGAGTTGGATCCTCGACCTGGAGGAAACAATAAAAACAAAGAGGTGCCCCCTAAAGAAAAACCAAGCTTTGAACTTTCTGGGGCACTTCTTGAGGACACCAACACTTTTCGGGGTGTAGTCATTAAATACAGCGAGCCCCCAGAAGCACGTATCCCCAAAAAACGGTGGCGTCTTTACCCCTTTAAAAATGATGAGGTACTTCCAGTCATGTACATTCATCGACAAAGTGCTTACCTTTTGGGTCGACACCGTCGCATCGCAGACATTCCCATTGATCATCCATCTTGTTCAAAGCAGCATGCGGTCTTTCAGTATCGGTAGGTATACACTTGGAAGGAGAACCTGAAACGCCAGCATGGGCTGAATGTCCCATTTAGGATTACTAAGATTTGCATACATATAAGTAGATACAGAAGAATCCTATACCCCTAATGTCTAATAATAGCTTTAAAGAATGCTATAAACCTAACTTCCCATTGAATAATCACTTCCATTTGTATAAGAGCATTGACCTTGGTGTCAGAAACCCAGATTTTGCATCCTGCCATTGCCAATTACCAAGCATTTGTGTCTGGTACAAAACACTCTCTGGACCCATTTCTCCCTGCCCCATACAACTATGAGGATTAAATAGAAATGTAACTGAAAATTCTTGGCATACATACTAACTGAGTCTGCACCTTGATAGCTTGCATATTATACCATTATTAAATTCTCACAATAATCTTGTGAGGTAGATAGAGTCAATATTAATGCCCCTCTTTGATAGATGAGAAAACTGAAGTTTAGCAGAGCCAGATACCTTGCCAGATAAATGATCGCCAGAGTAGGCCTAGCCCCCTTGCCAAATTCACTCATTTCCCCCCCCCCCATTTGGATTGTCGTTGTTAGGTGCTGTTCAGTCCAACTCATAGTGAACCTATTTACAACAGAATGAAACACTCCCTGACACCATGCCCAGCACTGTGTCAGTGCCTCTCTGCTATTCATAGGGTTTTCAATGACTGATTACTTCAGGAGTGATTGCTACATCCTTCTCCCATTTTTGGGGTCCTGGGGGTCAAACCCAGGGCCTCAGACGGCAGAGCGTCACTCTACCAACTGAGCTAAACCCCAGCCAACAACAACAACAACATATGTAAAAGAAGCATCTTATTGATTATAAACAATAGTAGAAAAGTTTTTTCTTAACCATGGCAAGAGGCCCTGGATTCTACATTTCAAGCTATTGATCTACTACCAACACTCCTTCCCCACCTGCCTGCAGCCAGTTCTCACATTTTCTACTAAGTATATTTAAATTGCTCCCAATTTTTTTCTCCAGGGCAATGCTTTCCCCTTGATTTCCTTTTTAGTATTAACTGAATTATGTTCAGGCCAGGTTATTTACATCATCTTAGCTGTGTATCCAAGAGCTTTAGAGAAGGCTGGATGATCTGAGGCAGTGTTTTGCTCACAAGCTTTTCTCCTTGATCTCTCCTAGGCTTGTGGAATACACTCGTGCTGATGGCTCAGTTGGCCGGAGGGTGAAGCCCTACATCATTGATCTTGGCTCAGGCAATGGAACCTTCTTGAACAATAAGCGGATTGAGCCACAGAGATACTATGAACTAAAAGAAAAGGATGTACTGAAATTTGGGTTCAGTAGCAGAGAGTATGTCTTGCTCCATGAGTCATCAGATACCTCGGAACTAGACAGGAAGGAAGATGAGGATGATGAAGAGGAGGAAGAAGTAGTATCTGACAGCTAGGAGACTATAGTTACAACTGACAATAGATACAACTTTTGAGACACCTTTTCCTTCGTGGAAGGCTTTGGGATTGACTCATAGAGCACCATGGTGCTCTTCGTAATGCCTCTTATTGCCTTAAGTCTTTCCTCTGTTGCTGACCAGCTTACAGTTTAAGGACATTGAATTAATGTATTGTTGAACTTTTTCTTTGGCACATCAGCCACGTGCCTGTGGGCATTTGTTTTCAGAACAGTCTTCAACAATTATAATACATCGTATTTTAGTAGAAGCGTTGTGGCTTTAGTTGGTGCTTTCAGAACTGCTGCCTAGGAAACTAAACCCTTGATTAAAGGGGAATTGTGGCTTGTTCTCTTTGTACAGTTACTTTATTTATATATAGTTGTTAAGCTTTGTGAACTAGGAATTTTTTGTTTTGGGGACAAACCTTTGAGCAGATAATCTTCCTAAGCTTTGGTTGTCACCAGAACAACCTCCACCACATACCAAAGCTTTGACCTGGTTGAGCTCTTGAGTCATAGAAGTTGATTTTGCACTTAGTTTTTTTGGGGGGTTAGGAATTTGTTACATGACCTCATTATTGACTGTTAAACAGATGCTTTGTGGCACCTGCTTAAACACATGATTAAATAGGAAGATCATGGCTACTACCAGTGGGTACTGATTTAATATCATGAGAGGCTGAAATGGGTTGTCACTCTGTTTCAGATGAAAGAATTCCTGATTTCTCCATGTAACATGTACATAAGAATTTTGATCATCTGATCTGTTCCTTAGTTTTACATTTTTATTCAATCGTTATCTCTTTTTTTTCTTCTTTGAGAAATACACCATCACTTATGTGGCAGGGGCCTTGCTTTATTCTAATAACATGTGTATATGTCTAAAGGGGGTTGTACAGCTTTCACATTTCTATATGTTTTGTCTGAAAAATTGTTCAGAGAGGCTGTATTTACCTTGCAATGCTGGAATGCAAGGGGACTGTCCAGTTTCCTGATTTTCCACCTGAGGACTATGTGTAAGTAGAAAAGTACAACCTACTTACATGTAGTGCATATGTGTGTGTGTGTGTGTGTGTGTGTGTGTGTGTGTGTGTGTGTGTATAGTGTGTTTCAGAGCTACATACTGATTTTCATATGATAATGTTTTGTGATATAAATGTAATACCACATGACAGGCAAAGGCCTCTCTGCATTTGAGGAGCAGGTTTTCATTTATATGTATTTTTGGGATAAAAAAATAAAATTTGTAAATATAACCCCATTTCAAAGGGTAATAATTTCCTAGCATAGAGGACTTATGTTCATAGGTCTGCTTATAAGAAGTCTTGGTATCAGTGATTTTGAGCTAGAAATAGGCAGTTGTGTAGGGAGTCATGGGGAGAGACCAGAAAATAGGGCAGATAGGACACATACCTGCACTGGAGTCCAGACTGTCACATATCTGCAGGTGAGTGTTGGTCACAGGGAAGCGGCAATGCTTTTCTGAATTGGAAAGGAAGGGTTTTCCCTTCCCAAAATAGATCTTAGGGCAGGTTATATGTAGTTGGCCCTTCACTTGGTGAAATACCATCCCTACCATTTCATCATCCTCAGATACTGACGGGGAGGGAGGGAGGTGACACCACTCCATTGATGCTGCTATTAACTCTTCTCCTGAGGTTGGAACTTAGGATGTTATGTAAATTAGATTGTCTTCTTTTCCATTGTTTTTACATTATGGTCTCACATACCCATGCATACTCAGGGCTAGAAGTTAGTATAGGGAGGGACAGCTGACTAATATTCAAAAGAAATTAAAAGATTCTCTTTGAAGAGTGAACTCCTAGTAAGGTCAGTTAAAGATGAAGGGAAACAACCAGTGAAGAGGCAATTATGTTTCACACTCAATATGTTCTACGTTGGTGATTATAGCTGCTATTTTTCTCACTTTGGTAAGTGCCATAGGTCACATATATGTGTGGGCCTAGTTGTTAGGTGCTGTCGAGCTGGTGTCCGCCGAATCAGCACCGCTACGTACAACAGGCAAAACACTATTGTTGGTGCTTCTCTGCTATTCATAGGGTTTTCAATGGTGGATTGATTTTTAGGAGTGAGTTGCCAGGTCCTTCTCCCAAGCCTACAGTACTTGGTGTTCCCAGGCGGTCTCCCATCCAAGTACTATCCAGGCCTAACCCTGATTAGCTTCCGAGATCTGATGGGATCAGACGCCACAGTGCTATGGGTGCAGGCACATTTTTAAATAAGAGATCCTAATCATTTTTTAAGGGCTGGGATTTAGCTCAGTTGGTAGAGCACTGCTCTGCAGTCTGAGGTCCCAAGTTCGATTCCCAGCACCGCAAAATGGGAGAAGGACGTGGCAACCCACTCCCAAGGCAATTCCGAAATAGCCATTGAAAACCCTATGAGGGTTGCTATGAGTCCAATACCAACTTGATGGCACCTAACAACAACAACAATCATATTTTGACCTGTTGCCTTAGGGGAGCGGTAGCTTCCTGGATTAAGAGACTCTTCATGCCAAACATCTTGGACTGTGTTCTATTTTTTGTTTTTATTTTGTCTTTCATTATATCTGCTGCTGCTGCCGCCCCTGCTCTTCCTTCTCCTCATATCTCTCCTCCTCCTCCTCCTCCTCTTCCTTCTTTGTATAGTGTCAAAGGAAAATCCATGTCCAAAATATAGAAACTTATATTCATCTCAGCTATTTGCAACTTCTTCATTCTCTGTCTTTTCTCTGTCCTTGCTGGCTTCTCTGCAGATCATTACTGTCAAATCCAGGCAAAACAGGCTTTTGCTTCTGAGCCCCTCCTGCAAGGTCTCTGGGGTGGTCTATAATTCTGCAGAGGTGTGGGACAAAATCTCCAGATTTTCCCCATCAGTCTTCTTCCTAGTCACATTCTGGTTCTCTCATGCTAACATTTACAAAGGACAGCTCATTACAGTGCAAAGAAGCAATCAATTGAGATACTGGAAGACTTTAGAATTTTTTTCCTATTATTATATTGGGTAGGCCAATGCATATGGCTTAGTTTTGGAAAGCTTAGAACTTGAGCTGGGGATGTAGCTCAGTGGTAGAGCACTTGCCTAAAATGTGTGAGGGCCTGGGTTTAATCCCCAGGACTGCCTCATACCCCCTGAAAAAAGTTTAGAACTTACATATATACTTCAGGTATATCATGTGATATGGTGTGCAGATGGTTATATTTTTTTAGCATCCTCATTGTGGGAATTAATTGTGGATCTGAGGAACAAAATTATGTCATGACAATTGGAGCCTAAATGTGACATACAAACAATGTGCCAGCAATGCCTGCTTATGAAATAATGTTCTGGGTATGTGTATTTATATCAAGTGGAAAGACTACTTGATTTGAATTAAAATTTTGAAATTTAAAGCTTATTTAGTCTCTTGGGTAAAGTTTGCATTGTATTTATCAAGCGGAGTACAATTTTAGAAGACAGTTGCTGGAGTCATTCATGGTGGCACACACCTGTAATCCCAGGTACTTGGGAGTATGAGGTGGGAGGATTGTGAGTTTGAAGGAAGCCTGGATAATTTAGTGAGACTCTGTCTCAAAATTTAAAAAAGGGCTGGTGATGTAGCTTAGTGGTAGGGTGTTTACCTATCATGTGCAAGGCACTGGGTTCAATCCCCAGTACTGGGACAGTGAGGAGAGTTGCTAAAATTCTGAATGGTGAACCCCCCTCTTCCAACATGTACATTTTACTGTAAATTTAAAAAATTACAAAGAGATGGGGATGTAACTCAATAGTAGAGTTTTTGCCTAGCCATGAGTTGGATCTCCAGCACCAAGGGAAAAAAAAGACAGTTGATTTGTTCACAGTTACTATAAAGTTAAAGTAAGTGGCGCTGGGCATGGTGATGCATGCCCATAATCCAGCACTTGGTAAAAACATTCCTTCTTCCCTTCCTTCCTCCCTCAGCCTGTTTCTTATCTTGAGATGGGGTCTTCCTAAATTATGTAGGCTGCCTCTGGCCTTGAGCCTGTAATCCTCCTGCCTCCATCTTCCAAGTCACTGGAATTACAGGCGTGAGCCACTGTGCTTGACAGTAAAAGCATTTCTAAAAGGTGAGCATGGTGGCACACACCTGTAACCCCAGCAACTTGGGAGGCAGAGGCAGGAAGATCAAGAGTTTGAGGCCAGAGGCAGCCTGTGTAACTTGACAAGACTCTGATTTAAAAAAAATTAAAAAATGGGCTGGGGGTGCAGCCCAGTGGTAAAGCACATGCAAAGTATGTGGGAGGCCATGGGTTTAACCCCTAAGTACTGCCAAAAAAAAAAAAAAAAAAAAAAAAGTGACTCAATCAGCAGTTACATGAGCCTAGAGTGCTAGCAGTTGGTTTGCAGCTGTGAGACACAAGGAGCCGTAATTTGAAAGTGGGCTGCACCTTGTGGAAGAGATGGCATTTGATGTATACCTTAGAGAATGGGTAGATTTTGAACCAGTAGTAGAGGAGGGCATTGTGCCAGACTGAACAGTCCAGGGAGCAGCAGGACTGCAGTGTGGTATGTGGAAAGGACTGGTCTAAAGTTCCCTAGTGGTATAGAGCTGGAATGAGAAACCGCTCACGCCTGGTTCAAGTGGTCTTTCCACTGGACTGTGCCTTTCCACTTGCAGAGCTTAGCAGAGAGAGTGGGGGAGGGAAAAGTTTGCCCAATTCACGTGGAGTTCAAGGAAATCACATTGGGTGGTACTTCTGGGGATAGAAAGTGGCTCAGGTAAATCCTTACCTTACCCAGTCATAGCCAGAGCTTCCTGGAAATTACCTTGATTCATAAAAATAGATAAATGTTTAGTGTTAGAGTGCTGAAGAAGTGCTATAAATTGAGAGACTTTAATACCAAAACTGGCCGATGTTGAGCACTTTCTATGAAAGGTACAGTTTTAAGCATTTTACTTCTCCATTAATTCATACATAAACTCATTTCATCCTTATAACCTAATGAGACAGGCTTCAACTGTCACTTATTTTTGCAGATGAAAAGAGGTTAAGGTCACACAGTAGTGGTTAGGACTGGGACTCAAACCCAGTCACTGGATCCAGATGCCTCTTTCTCCTCTCCTCTTCTCCCCCCTCCCCTCCCCTGCCCTCTCCTGCCCTCCCCTCTTCTCCCCCCTTCTCTCTTCTCTCCTCTCCTCCCCTCTTCTCCTCTGTTTTCTTTTTTTCTTTCCCTTTCTTCCCTTCCCTTTCCGTTCCCTTTGCCCTTCCCCTTCTCTTTCCTTTCTCTTTTGAGATAAGGGGGCACATCTCACTGTGTTGCCCAGCTTGATGTTGAACTGGGTGCAAGGGATCCTCCCTCCTTGGCCTCCTGAGTAGCTGTACTACCAGATGCCACATTGTTAACTACTGTGATATACTGCCTGTTACAGTCTTGAGACATGCAAAGGCTGGCTCTCACAAAGAACTAGTCTTTGAAATTGGAGAGTGAGCAGTTACCCAGAAGAGGCTAAGGAATGGCACTCAGAAATGCCTAATAAAGCTTTGGAAGAACTTGAAATTCAGTGGGGGAATGGAGGTGAGTGAGATATCTGGTTTCTCTTAAGGATGGGCTGAATTACTTTGATGAATCTACTTGCTAAAACTTCAAGATAAAATATAAACAAAAACTTGTGTATATGATGCTGGGTATCAAACCCAGTGCCTCCTGTATGCTAAGCAGGCATAGGCACTCTGCTACTGAGCTACATCCCCAATCTCAGCTAGTTTTGTTGTTGTTTTCTAGTACTGTTGATGTTTAAATCATGGCTTCACACATGTTAGGCAGGTGCTCCACCACTGAGCCCCAACCCTCTTTAAATTTTTATTTTGAGTCAGGGTCTCGAGTTGCACAGGCTGCCTCTGACCTCAAACTCATGATCCTCTTGTCTCTGCCTCCCAAGTTACTGGGATTACAAGCATGTGCCACCACACCTGGCTAATTATTGTAATTTTTTTTCCTTTTTTTTCTTTGCAGTACTGGGAGTTGAGCCCAGAGCCTTGAGCGTGCCAGGTAAGCACTTTACCACTGAGCTACTCCCCTGCCAAAAAAATTTCTTAATGCACCCAAGAACTGACAGATAAGTAAAAAGTTATCAGTCAAAAGTGAAGATAACAATCCAGGAAGAAATGGAAAATGGAGTATAGATGCCGGAAACCTCTTATTATTATTACTAGAATGATTTTTTATGTTGGTGCTGGGGGCCTGGTGCATGCTAGGTAAGTGCTCTACCACTGAGTTACACTCCTTGGCCTGGAACCACATTTGACCAACAGGCAAATCGTTGTTAGGTGCCGTTGAGTTGCATCCGACTCATAGCAACCCTCATAGGATTTTCAATGGCTGATTGTTTTGGGATTGCCTCAGGAGTAGATTGCCACATCCTTCTCCCATTTTTGCAGTGCTGGGAATCGAACTTGGGACCTCAGAGACTGCAAAGTGGCACTCTACCAACTGAGTGAAATCCCAGCTTCAAAAGTCAATGATGACATTAAACTGTTACTGTTGTTAGGTGCTGTGTACTTGTGTCCGACTCATAGTGACCCTCACAAGGTTTTCAATGGCTGTTGTTTTGGGATTTCTTTGGGAGTGGATTGCCATTTCTTTCTCCCATTTTTGCGGTGCTGGGAATCGAACACGGGACCTCAGAAACTGCAGAGCAGTGCTCTACCAATGGAGCTAAATCCCAGCCAATATGATTCTAATAGGTGAGAGTTTATGTTGAATGGTACAGAAATTAAAACCCAAGGTCCACATATAATGAGGAGTCTAATAGAAGATGTTTCTCACAAAACAACAAAAAACCAGACATACCAAAGAGCTCCATCATTCAGAGTAAAAGTGCATTGGGGATTTGCAGCCTGAGAGTTCAGGAAAACTCAAGCCCTGGTCTGGTACTATTAGTGTCTTCAGGTATTTGACTGAAAGGGATGAAATTATTCTGTAGAAAAGGAAGAAGGAAGGGATTTTTTGTTTTTGTTTTTGTTTTTATTAAAGACAGAGTCTCCCTATGTAGACTTGGCTGGTCTTGAACTTGCCCCCCTTCTGTCTCAGTATCCTGAGTACTGAGATTTGAGGTATATAGCACCACACCCAGCTCCCCCAAAAACTTTTAGAAATAAAAAATACTATAATTGTAAACCCATCAATGATTGGCTTTAATAGTGGACTAGAAAGAGTTTCAGGAAGAGTCAGTGAATTAGAAATAGGTCAAAAGAAATTATGCACATAACATTAATTTACATGAATTGGTCAATTCCTCCAGAACCATAAACTATCAAAACTTGCCTAATATAAATAATTTGATAATCCTATAAGTATTAAGAGGTCCCGAGTTCAATTCCCAGCACCGCAAAAATGGGAGGACCTGGCAATCCACTCCCAAGGCAATCCTGAAACAGCCATTGAAAACCCTATGAGGGTCGCTATGAGTTGGATACCGACTCAACAGCACCAAACAACAACAACAACAAGTATTAAAGAAATAAAATTTGTAATTAAAAAACAAAGCAAAACAAAACAACTTTTAGAGCCAGGTGCTGTGGCCCATGCCTGTAATCCCAACAATTTAGGAGGCTGAGGCAAAAGGATTACATGTTCAGGGCCACAGGCAGCCTGTGCAACTTAATGAGACTCTGTCTCAAGATAATATAAAAGGGGCTGCGGGTACAGCTCAGTGGTAGAGCACTTGCCTGGCATGTGCAAGACCCTGGATTCAACCCCCAGCATGGCAAAGAAAACAATTTCCAAGACCAGATGGTAATGGTTTCACTGAGTAATTATTTCAAACATTTCAAGAGAATTAGCACTATTTAATACCATCTCTTCCAGAAATTAGAAAAGCAGGAAACACTTTCTATCTCATGAGGTTTAAATTACCTTGAGTCTACAGCTATACCACCCTGGCATCTGATCCTGTCTGATCTTGAAAGCTAAGCAGAGTCAGGCCTGGTTAGTCTTTGGATGGGAGACCACCTGGAGATACCAGGTGCTGTAGGTTGTGAGAAGGACCTGGCTGACCAATCTCAAAACAAACAGCCATCAGAAACCCTGTAAATAGCAAAGAAGCACTGCGCTGGGCATGGTGCAGTGTCAGGTAGTATTTCATTCTGTTGTACATAGGATCGCTATGAGCTGGACTTGACTCCACGGCACCTAACAATAACAACAACACATTTTACCTTGATACCAAAACCAGACAGGGCAGTACAGAAGGAGGAGGGGGAAGAAGAGAAGAAAAAAGAAAGCTACAATATCTGTCATGAATTTAGCTGCAAAAATCCTCAATAAAATATTAGTAAATTGAATTCAGCAAAGGGACACTCGACACTGAATCCAGGAGTATACAAAATGAATTATATAAGATGATCAAGTAGAGATATTTCAGACATGCAAGATTGCTTTTACATTTGAAAGTGAATCTATACAATCCACTATATTATAAGGGTAAAAGATGTAGTGGCGCAAGCCTGTAATCCCAGCAGTTGGGAAGCAGAGGCAGGAGGATCCCCAGTTCAAAGCCAGCCTGGGCTACATGCATAGTGAAATCCTGTCTCAAAAACAAAACCAAAAAAAGGTAAATAAGGAAAAAAATTTAAAAAAGATCAACTGACCATGCCAATTGATGCAGAAGGAACATTTGGCAAAACTCAATGCCATTCATGACAAAAATTCTTAGCACATTAGGAATATAGAGGAACTTCTTCATCTAGATAAAGAGCATCTATAAAACCTATATACCTAATATTGTACTTCATGGTAAAAGACTGAATGCATTCCCCCTAAGCAATCAGGCAGGGATGTCCACTTTTTTTTTCTTTTTCTTTTGGTAGTTGGGGATGAATCCAAGGTCTCACATGTGCTTGAGGGCAAGCTCTCTACCACTGGGCTGTACCTCTAGCCCAGTTTTTACTTTTTATTTTGAGATAGAGTCTTGCTAAATTATGCAGGCTGCCTCTGGTCTCAAACTTGCAATCCTCCTGCCTCCACTTCCTGATTTGCTGAGATTACAGGCCTGCACCACTGCACCCAGCAGGATGTCCATTTTCATCACCCATAGTGGACATGACCTGCAGCCGTAGCCCCGTGGAATCCGATCCCATCAGATCTCAGAAGCTAAGCAGGGTCAGGCCTGGCTAATACCCGGATGGGAGACCGCCTAGGAACACCAGGTGCTGTAGGCTTGGGAGAAGGACCTGGCAACTCCCTCCCAAAAATCAGTCTGCCATTGAAAACCCTATGAACAGCAGAGAAGCACTGACAATAGTGTTTCCCCTATTGTACAGAGGGTCGCTATGAGTCGGATATCGACTCTACAGCACCTAACAACAACAACTATGTCCAGTGGACATAGTACTGGAAGTATTCGTTAGCACAATAAGGAAGAAAAGGACATAAAGCATTCAGATTAGAAATGAATAAACTTCTTGTTTGCAGATGAAATAACTGTTGACATAAACATCCCAAGGAATCTACACAAACTTTTCAAAATAAGGGAGTTCAGCAAGATCCCAGGTTACAATATCAACAGATGGAAGAAATTATCCAGAATGTAGTGAGACAAAAAGATGGAAAATACAATCAGTAAAAAATAAAAGATTCTTATGTTTGAATTCCAGGAGAGAGAAAACGAGGAAGAGGCATATTTGAAAACAACAGAATTTCCCAGAACTGGTGAACGATTTCAGAAACCCAAAGAAAAAAATATTCCACCTAAATTCATAGTAGTGAAATTTCAGAACACTGAAAAATGGAGGCCTGGGGCTAGAAAAGTAAACTAGGGCCAAGTGAAATCAACATTAACAATGTTGTTTTTAGGTGCTGTAGACTCCAGTCTGACTCAGCAACCCTATGTACAACAGAATGAAACACTCCCCAATTCTGTGGCATGCTAGGCGCTATGCCAGTGCTTCTCTGCTATTCATAGGGTTGTTAATGGCTGATTGTTTTGAGATTGCTTTGGGAGTGGATTGCCACATCCTTCTCCCATCACGTTAACCATAGTGGACCTAACAATAAAAGCTAAAATGTCATCCTTATTGCTTGACAAGCCTCTCCATACATTATGTGATTTACTTCTTACATTGTATTATGTAGGTTCTATTCTGATGAGGGAACTGAGATAAGTGAAATTTAGTTACTTGCCTAAGGTGAAGGTGGGATTGTTTATGAATGTAGAAGTAGCCCCCCTACCCCCGCCCCCCCCCTCCCAAATCTCTGGGATTACAGGCATGGTAGGAATTTTTTTTTTTTGAGTCTGCCTAGGTAGCCCAGGCTGCAACTTGCTATGTAGCGCAGGCTAGCCTCAAACTCATGATTCTCCTGCCTCAGCCTTCCCAGTGCTTGGATTATAGGCATGCGCCACTATGTCTGGTAAAATTTTGAACAAGGTAATTCTGGCTCCAGTTTGTGCCCTTTTAAGCCCCCTTCCTCCCACACACGTGTCTCTTCTAAGTACTAACCAGGCCCCATCATGTTTAGCTTCTGAGATCACACAAGATCGGTGCCTTCAGGGTGATATGGCTGTAGATCACACTTGCCTCTTCTAAAGGACAATGGGGAGCTACTGAAAATCTTTAAACAAGGGAGGGACATTATATTTAGTTTTCGGAATATCATCCTAGCACCACTGTGGATGATGGATTAAATGAGGCTGTTGGGGTAATGTGGCCAAAAACAGGGAAGATGAATGAACTAAGGAGATGGCAGAGGGGCAGACGAAAGCAAAATGGACTTGCAAGGTCCTCCAGAGTGCAGTCCACAAGACTCGATTTGGGATCGTATCTCAATCCCGAATGGAGAGGAAGGGTGATGCCTACGTTTCAGTGAAAGGCATTCTCTGAGGTAGGGCAAACAGGATGCTTGGGAGGCTTAAGGGGCAGCTTGGCTTTGGACATGGTGAATGTGTGGTGTGTTTAAAGCATCCGCTAACCGAGGGGCAGGAAGGCGGATCAGACCAGGGACAGAAGCTCCACCACCCGGACGTGGGAGAAAGGATTCGCGCGCCAGCAGCGCCAGTCTCTCCGGAAGCTCCGCGCGCAGGCGCTGTGCGCGAGGTGCCCCATGGCGGGCGGCGCCGGCGCCGGCGGCGCGCAGGGCCCGCCCCGGCCGCGCGCCGCCGTCGCCGCTGCCTCAGCCCAACATGGCGATGCACAACAAGGCGGCGCCGCCGCAGATCCCGGACACCCGGCGAGAGCTGGCAGAGCTCGTGAAGCGGAAGCAGGAGCTGGCGGTGAGGCGCTGGACCCAGGGCGCAGTCCCCGTCTGCCGCGCAGGCCGTTCGTTGCTCCGGAGGCGAGCACGGAGGGCAGGAGTCCGGCGGCTGGGGCCCCGAGCGCGCTCTCAGCCAGCCGGCAGCTCGGCTTCCCAGCCTACGGGTCCGAAACTCGGGCGGGGAGGGGGAGGGGTGGGGGACTGGGGGCGCCGGCGAGGCTCTGAGGGCGTGGGAGGGGCGAGCGTCGGCTTGGCGGGGCGGCTGGCGAGGCGGGCGGGGCCCTAGGGGCTCTGGCTCGAGGTGGGCTTAGTTAGGGGTTGTGAAGCAGACGACTGTGGGAGGCGGACTCCGTCGCCCAGTCCCGCCTTGGGAGGGTCGGAGATCACGTCCGTTTGGTACTGGGGATAGATCCGTTGGGTGGCGTGCTTGATGGGCGGGGATGTGATGTGTTTGGGAACATCTGGAAGGTGACAGGCGCGGGGAGAGGACGCAGTCTAGGGAATTTGGAATCGTGACTTGCACCCAGGGCCCCAAGCACCCTGATGGTTGAATCCTCCCCGCCCCCGAGTTTTGCCTTGCGCACCGAGGCCCCTCTCACCTGAAGCTGTCCTCCCAGGTTTCCATAGCAACGGCAGCCTGGTGAGGGCGGCCTTTCTAAGGCTGCAGGAAAGGATGCTAGTTGATGTTGAAAGGCTGCTCGCCAGCCCTTCCCTCTCCTAGTAGCTACATGCTTAGTGAGTGGGAGCAGAGAATGCCCACATTCTGCCTCAGCCAGGTTCTTGACAGCCAGGTTTTTTTTCTAAAGTATATGCAAAAATTTGCATGTGCGTGCATTTTTCTGATAACAGAATTTATACATTCCATTCTATTCACATAGGGATCTATCACCCCCAAAAGATCTGGGGACTGTCTATATCTGAACAGCTTGGCCCTCCCCATATCCTCCACCTCTCCACAAAGATGGCTTGGTGTGAGTTAACTTGGATTTACTGGTCTAATCATACAATTTCAATTTTTTGTTGTTAGGTGCTGTGGAGTCAGATCCAATTCATAGCAGTCCTGTGTACAACAGAAGGAAACACTACCCGACACTGTGCCATGCACTATGTCAGTGCTTCTCTTCTATTCATAGGGTTTTCAATGGCTCATTGTTTCAGGATTGCTTTGGGAGTGGATTGCCACATCCTTCCTATTTTTGTGGTGGTAGGGATTGAACCCTAGGGCCTCAGAGAGCGCAGAGCAGCACTCTACCAACTGAGCTAAATCCCAGCTCCGATTTCAGTTTGGTCAAACTTAAATGTTTGCATTTAAAAGGCTTTTCATGTTTTTCATCTTTCAGGAAACACTTGCAAACTTGGAGAGACAGATCTATGCTTTTGAAGGAAGCTATCTGGAAGACACTCAGATGTATGGAAATATTATTCGTGGCTGGGATAGATATCTGACCAACCAAAAGTAAGTGTCAAAAACTGGTAGTGCTCCTATTGTGCCCTAGTAATATTTGTCTGTATGACTATATGTTCTTGGTAGCAACTTTGCGGGGAGAAAATCATAAAATGGTGGTGTGGAAAGAGGTCTGGCTTTGACTTTTAATGCTGCTTCTTTTGCCCCTTCACTGAGTAACCTTGGACGAAGCCCACATCTGTAAATAAGCAAAGTTAGGCCCATGATACAGGGTTGTGGAAGATTTAAATGAAATATAGGTTATGACAGTACTTTACACAATAGTACTCTATTTATTTTACACATTTTAATGAGTTCCACCCTCACAAGTTTTGCCAGTAACACCACTATTTACTTTGTAATATGACTCTGTAAAAAATTCTAAACTTCTGGAAAATTTCTAAATCTATAGAAAAATGGGAAGAATAGAGTAAACAAACAGTTGGTATCCTTTACCTATATTCAACGCTTATTACCATGCTGTCCATATGTGTTCCCTCTTTCTCTGTAATATGTAAATGGATATCTACACCTAAGTTTTTTTTTATTTTTAAATAATTATAGATTCATAGGAAGTTACAAGAATAGTACAGAGAAGTTTCGTGTACCCTTTACTCAGTTTTCCCCAATGGATGCATTTTATGTAATTATAGTACATTATCAGAAGCAAGGAATTGATATTGTGTCAATGTGTATAGATAGTTCTCTGGCATTTTATCATGTGTAGATTCATGTAACTGCGCAGTCAAAATATAGAACTATTCCTTTACCACAAAGATCTCCCTCATGCTATTCCTTTGTAGTTGCATCCCTTTTTCCCTTACTATTATTTTGTTTCCCTGCTAACCATTAGAAAGTTAGATGCAGATGCATATTTGCTGGTGGACACCTGTAATCCCAGCATTTTAGGAGGCAGAAGCAGAAGGATCAATTCAAGTTTAAGGCTAACTTGGGTTACACAGCAAGACCCTGTCTCAAGAAAACCACAAAAATAAACCAAAAAAAAAAAAAAAAAAAAAAAAAAAAAAAAAAAAAAAAAAAAAAAAAAAAAAAAAAAAAAAAAAAAAAAAAAAAAAAAAAAAGAGAGAGAGAAAAAGAAAAAAGAAAATGAGATACAGATATCATGAAACTTTGCACTTAAATATGTCAGCAATTACCTCTTCAGAATAAGAACGTTTCTCCCATCTAACTGCAATGATTGTACCCCAGAAATTAATGCTAGATCTAAAACTGTATCATCTAATACAGTCTTTCTTTGAATTTCCTCAGTTGCCCCCAAAATGCCTGGCTCTTTGTTTTGATCCAGGATTCAGTCAGCACTGCATTTGGCTGTTATGTATCTTTAGTCTTAAGATGAGTTAGTCACCCTTTTTGCTGGTGGTTATGGTGGTAGTCATGATATTGTCCTGTGTAATGCTCCAATTCCAGATTTTTCTTGCTACGATCTCATAATCAGTCCTTTAAACATTTTTGGCAAAAACATAAGTGATTTGTTTACTTTTTGTTATGTGCCTCAGTTTTATCAGGAGGTATATAATGCCAGATTCTCCTATTTATTATTGGTGCTGCTGATTGATTATGTGGTATCTTTGCTATAAAAGCTCTTCTTTTCCTGTGAGATTATCTTTTAGATATTGTGAATCTACTTCTCCCTCAAATTTTTATTCTGTAGTTTTACTAGTTGTCACTGATTCTTATCTGCATCATTATTATACTGGAAGTTATAAAATGAGGATTCTCTAATTTTAATATTCCCTTTACATTTACTATTAACATTCTAAAGGGAAAGTCTTCCTTTTTTCCCTTCTTTCTTTCCTTTTCATTTCCCTCTTCTCCTTCCTATCTCCCTCCCTGCCCCTCTTTCATATCATTGTTGAGTCATGGATTGAAAAAAATCTGTATTGGGATCCTGTACTGTTACTTTTATTTCATTGTAGAGGGTGATTTTTATTGAACTGTGTACAGAGGAGTGCACAGATCTCAAGTATATAGTTCAGTGACTTCACAAAATTATTATCCTTCTGATGTTTTGTTTGTCTAAAACATAGGCAGACACAGCCTCTTCAAGCTGATTTCTTTGATATTTGTTTTGTTCTGTTTTTATTTTTGAGACAGGTTTAGCACCGGCTGATCTTGAAATATGTAGCCCAGGCTGGCCTCTAACTTGCCGTCATCCTGCCTTGCCCTCCTAAGTGCTGGGATTATAGACATGTGCTACCACACAGGCTCATTTTAAAATTTTTTTAATTTTTTAATTTTTTAAAAATTTTTTTGGGGTACTGGGGGTTGAACCCAGGGCTTCACGCTTGCATGCTCTGCAAGTGCTGGGCCACTGAGCTGCACCCTCAGCCCAGTTTTTCACTTTTTTTTGAGACAGGGTCTTGCTAAGTTACGCAGACTGCCACTGGTCTTGAACTTGCGATCCTCCTGCCTCTGCCTCCCCAGTCGCTGGGATTACAGGCATGCGCCACTGTGCCCGGCCTGCTCATTTTGTTTTTTGAGAAAGGGTCTTGTTGCATAGCCCAGGCTGGCCTTGAACTCACAATCTTCCTGTTCTTCTCTGTCCTTTTGACATGATCTATTAGTCTTGAAATGGGAGAAGGGCCTGTCAATCCACTCCCAAGGCAATCCCGAAACAGTCAGCCATTGAAAACCCTATGAGGGTCGCTATGAGTCGAATACCGACTCGATGGCATGTAACAACAACAACAACAACAACAACAACAACATTAGTCTTGAAATACTTTGTTGCTTTCTGGCCCCCCAAATGTCCCAGGCTCACCTATCCTTTTCTTGCCCCAGCCATTTTTCCAAGGAACACTGGTTCTTTCTTAGATTTGAAAATTAAATTTAGTCAAAGCAGATACTTCAATCACTGGTTTGTGCTAGTCATTTTTAATAATAAGCATTAAAATAAATGCATATTGAAATAAGGTGAGAAGGTGGGTTTGGGCTGGACTGACTTTGCTGCTCCCCTGAGACAGTGCTGCATTGTGTTATCATGACAGGCAAGACATGCTTCTCCTGTCCCTGAGTCCCCTGAACTCCTTAAAAATAAGATTAAATAGGGCTGGGAGTGTGTCTCAGTGGTAGAGTGCTTGCAGAAGTATGCATGAGGCCCTGGATTCTACTTCCCAGTACTGCAGGGAAAATAAATAAATAAATGAAATGAAATGAAATGTTTGTGAAGCAATTGAAACATCTCAGTTATCACAATGGGGCACTACCATCCACTGGGAAATACTATAGTGTATGTAAGCAGTTAACAAAAAGGTCTTTTGGGCCAATCCATGTAAATCACAGGCATTCTTGTATGGAACTTGGTTTCAGAAAAAAGAGAGTTCCTTGCACTTGCTCCACACATCTGCAGCTTGAGCCACAGACATTGCTTGGTGCTTATGATGGGTTTGTTCTGTGTGTTTTAGAAACTCCAATAGCAAAAACGATCGCAGGAACCGGAAGTTTAAGGAAGCTGAGAGGCTCTTCAGTAAATCCTCAGTTACGTCAGCAGCTGTAAGTGGTGGTAGTGGGCCGGGGGATAGCCTTCTGTGGACCTGTGTTGAGGAATGGGAGTTTTCTCTTTCCCTTTCTCCCTGTCTGGCAGTGCTCACCTGGTATCTGTGGTCACTTTTCTAGTAACCAGTGGCTTTTCTTTTAGGCAGTAAGTGCATTGGCAGGAGTTCAGGACCAGCTCATTGAAAAAAGTAAGTTTATGTTTTTACTTTCCTTGTCAGTTTATTTTTAAGCTACCACAGTCCCTAAATTTAACTCATATCCATCCAGCTGTGCATCTGAGGACTGTATCTCTATGTTCTTTCCTCTTCTTTCTAGAAGTTGGAAGCCTTTTGGATATCCTAATCATGCTTGTCTTTTGAGGAAGAATGTACCATTTTTTGTATTTGCTATTTTGCCACTGTGGCAAAATACAATTATGAGAGGAAAGATTTTGGCTCATGGTTCAGAGAGTCTCATTCCATAGAGGCAGGGCAGGTGTGGCCATGGGACAGGCAGCAGGGCCTGTGGTGGAGGACTTCATAATATGGCATCAGAAAGCAGAAAGAGAACCAGAACTGGGGACCTGTCCCCTGTGACCTGCCCTCACAAGCTAGGTCCCACCTCCCAAAGTTGCATAGCCTCTCAAAATGGTGCTACCACCTGAGTGCCCAACCTAGCTGTCACACACATGACATTTGGAGGACATTTTAGATTCAAACCATAGCAGTGCCCTTCCTGCTGCTTCTGTCCCATGAGGGTTGGCTCTAGCTGCTGAAAGATACAAAGCTATGTCTTTGCTCTTGATAAGTCTTTTACATTGTTGGGGAATTTTTTTTTTTTTTTTTAATGGTACTAGGGGGCTAAACCCAGGGCCTCATGCATACTTTGCAAACAAATACCCTACCACTGAACTTCACCCCTAGTCCTGTCTTTTTAAAATTTTTCTTTTATCTTTTTTTTTTTGTGGTGCTGGGGGTTGAACCCAGGGCCGCATGCTTGCATGCTTTGCAAGTGCTGGACCACTGAGCTGCACCCTCAGCCCATTTTTTTACTTTTTGAGACAGGGTCTCGCTAAGTTACACAGACTGCCTCTGGTCTTGAACTTGCGATCCTCCTGCCTCTGCCTCCCAAATTGCTGAGATTATAGTCGTGCGCCACCGTGCCTGGCTCCCCAGCTCCTTTTTAAAAATTGTTATTTCGAGGCAAGCTCACACTCACTTGTTCAGGCTGCCTCTGGCTTTAAACCTGTAATACTCCTGCCTCAGCCTCTCTAGTCAAGTGGAATTACAGATGTGCACCATTGCACCTGGTTCATTCCCCTAAAATCTTTACCCTGGATTGAGCCACATGCATGGATTGCACTGTAATTGGTATTCCTTGTTTTTTTCATAAGTTATTTTTGCTGAATTGTACTTTGGTCCTGTGAAATATGTTACTATGTATTGTGAGAGGATGTTTATTTTCACTACTAATTATTATCTCCTTTAGGAATAGATTTCCTTGAACAACTAGTTGTTTTTAACTGAAAATCTTGCTTGACTGTTTTCCTTGTGTGTGTGATAAAATGCTTAAAGCCAAATTTATAGTTCCCCTGAATAAGCAAATAGGAGTTTATAGCATGCATTGAATTTTAGTACTGCATCCAGCTTACTTTCCTCTTCTATTTTTCATTGCTTTACTCCTCTTATTTTAAATTTATTTTATTGAATTTTATTATCTGGATCTTGTTGAACTCTTCAGAATGAAACAGAATGCAGAGAATTGTGTAACTCCTGGAGCTCATTAATTCAAATGATCAGCTCTCCATTACTGAATTGTTACATTCTCTCCTACCTCCTTCAATATTACTGCTCCCTGCTGCTATTTATCCCAATTACTGGGATTATATGCATGTGCCACCATGCCTGGCCTCCCTATTGCTATTTTTATTTTTTTTCCAGTATTAGGAGAATTGAATTCAGGACCTCATACATGCTAGACATGTGCTTCACCGCTTGGTCACATCTCAAGTCTCTTTTTTATTTAGATGTCTTTTTTTAATGTCTAGGCAAAGTCTTGCTCAGTGGTGTAGGATGCCTCTGGCCTTGAAATCTCAAACCTCCTGCCTTAGCCCCTTGAGTTGCAGGAATTACAGGCATGTGTCAAGGTGCCCAGCTATTTTTTTTTTCTTTCTTTTAGTTAGCAGACAGTATAATGGGTTTCATTATGATGTTTTCGTATAAGTGTATATGTATTTACCTATATTGGCCCTCTCCTATCCTCTCGTCACATTCCACCACTAATCCCCTTTCCCACCCCGAAGTAGTGCCCCTTTTACTTTTAAGTCTATCTGTATATACACAAAGATATAAAAATATGCAAATATATATATTTTTTTTAAATCTAAATTCTGCATATAAGAGAGAACATACAATATTTGTCTTTCTGAGTCTGGCTTATTTTGTTTAACATGATGATCTCTAGTTCCATCTCCTTTCCTGCAAATGACATAATTTCATTCTTCTTTATGACTGAGTAAAACTCCATTGTGTATATACCACATTTTCTTTACCCATTCATATGTTGCTGGATCTAGGACGTCTCAGCTGATTCCACGTCTTGGCTATTGGAAATAGTGCCACAGTGACCATGACTGTACAGGCATGTCTGTAGTATACTGACTTAGATTCTTTGGGGTATATACCAAGCAGTAGAATGTTTGGATCATACCTGTTTTTGGTGTTCTGAGGAACCTCCATACTGATTTCCTTAGTGCCTGCATTAATTTACACGCCCACCAACAATGTATAAGGCTTCATTTTCCCCTACATCTTGCCAGCATTTGGTGGTGTTGGTTTTCTTGATAATAGAAATTCTGACTGAGGGTGGGGGTAGATGGATGGTATCTCAATGTATCAATTTGCATTTCGTGATGTTGCATTTCCATGCTGTTCAAGCATGGTGAACATTTTTTATATGGTATTGGCTGTTAGTACTTTTTTTGAAAACTACCTTTTTAATTCATTTGCCCATTTATTGATTGGATTTTTTTTGTTTTGTTTTTTTTTTAAGTTCTTTATTCTGCATATTAATTCCCTGTCAGATGTACAGCTGGCAAAGAATTTTTCCCATTCTGTAGGCTCTCTCTTTGTTGTTTCCTTTGCTGTGCAGAGCCTGTTAATTTCATGCAATCCCATTTGTCATTTCTTGCTATTATTTTCTGGGTTATTGGAGTCCTTTTGGAAAGTTCTTGCCTATCCTTATATCTTATGCCTGCATCCATACCATTGTGGTGTCTGATCTTGGCAGATCTCAGAAGCTAAGCAGGGTCAGGCCCGGTTAGTTCTTGGATGGGAGACTGCCTGGGAACACCAGGTGCTGTAGGCTTGGGAGAAGAACCTGGCAACCCATTCCTAAAAAAACAATCAGCCATTGAAAACCCTATGAATAGCAGAGAAGCACAACAATAGTGTTTTGCCTGTTGAATGCAGGGTCGCTATGAGGTGGATACTGACTCAATGGCACCTAACAACAATAACAATGCTTATATCTTATTGAAGTATTTTCTCTATGTTTTCCTCTAGCAGTTTCAGAGTTTCAGGTTTTACGTTAAGATCTTTGATCCATTTTGTATTGATTTTTGTATACTCTAACAATTTTTGTATACTCTAACAATTAAACAGAAAAATCAGGAAATTGTGGTGCTCAGTGTTGTTGGGTCCCTGTTCAGGTACCAACTATGTTGGGCCCCACGTTCGGGCGCCAACTCTATGTGGGGCACACGCCTCCCGGTCCGGCCTGGAGGTTTGGACGGGCTGCGCCTCCGCGCACACAGATACTAAACACAGTCCACTCGGGACCCTCAGGTGAGAGGCGCAGACTCCTGTGGCCCTCGGGACCCCGGAGGAGATGGGAGAAAGGAAAAGCCTCAGGCGCTTTTGCCTTCCAGGAGCAAACACCTCTGTTGGTCATCTCGGCGGCCACGAGGAGACAGCTGCCTCTTCCTCGGTGATCAGACGGAGAGCAGGTTCTTTTCCTTGTTGAGGATTGTGACGGGAGAGTGTTTTTTCCTCATCAAAGGTCCGGGGGAGAGCAGCGGGAGAGTCGTTTCCTCATTGGTGGTCTGGGCAGGATCCGGTGAGAAGGTGCAGAAAGGGTGCCAAAAAAAAGGGTTGAGCTGCTGCAGCGCAACTCTTTATGTAGCTCGCCCATGGAGTGGCCTGAGCCAATCAGCTTTCAGTCCAGTTGTCCAATCAGGAAGGGTTTTGCACAAACGTGCAACCAAGTTACTTTCATTTTCCCTAGATTTCTAACTTACAAACCAGATATTCAAATGCCATTTTCCCAGTTTGGGAGTTTTTGCCAATTTCCTCCCAATTTTTCCCTACATTTCCCTCTTTTTCTTTTAATTTTTTTAATTTGCTGGACATGTTCTCTGAATAATTGTACCGTTATAGAGTTTTAGGTCCTGATCATTTACATCACATTTTACATTTCGAACTCTCCTGGTGACAGTACATACAATTATAATCATAAGGCATACAAAATGAGAGAGAAAGATCTAGTTTCATTCTTGTATATGTGAGTATCCAGTTTTCCTGGCATCATTTGTTGAAAAGGATATCTTTGCTCCAAAGTATGTTTTTGGCACCTTTGTTGAAAATCAGGTGGGTGGGTTTATTTCTGGGTTCTCTGTTCTATTCCAGTGGTCTACATATCTGTTTTTGTGTGTCAATACCATACTGTTTTTGTTCCTATGGCTCTGTACTATAATTTGATGTCAGGTCTTATGATGCCTCCAGCATTGCTCTTTCTGCTCAGGATGGCTTTGGCTATTCGAGGTCTTTTGTGGCTCCATATAAATTTTAGGATTTTTTTTCTCTTGCTGTGAAGAATATCATTAGAATTTTGACAGAGGTTGCCTTGAATCTGTAGATCACTTTCAGTAGTATCACCATTTTCACAATATTAAGCATGAGTGCGTTTTCTATGTTCTTTTATCTTCTGATGTCTTCAGTATTTTTTTGTTTTTCAGTGTTTTAAAGTTTTCATTGTAGACATCTTTCATTTTCTAGTTTTTTTTTTTTTTGAGGCTATGAGATTATTCTACTGATTTTTTTCTCAACATGTTCATTATTGGTATATAGAAATGTTACTGATTTTTGAATGTTGATTTTGTATCTTCTTATGGTTATGAGATTTAAGAGTTTTCTGGAGGAGTCTTGACTGTCTTTTAAGTATCTCTTTGTATCCCAACAACAACAAAAATCTTGCCTTATTGCTTTGGCAAAGAATTCAAGTACTATATTGAATATATTGGAGACAGTGGACACCTTGTCTCATTCCTGATTTTAGAGGAAGTGCTTTTAGTTTTTCCTCATTCTCACTATACTTCTTGAAATTATGGTTTGGTATTTTTCATAAGTTCTCAAAATTTCTGCCTGTTATCTTTTTAGAGTTTGCATTTGCTCCATGGCCTCTTTCCTTTCCTTCTGATACTCTAGTTAAATATATTTAGACCATTTCATTTTATCCTTTTTGTTTTTTACTGTCTCTTTTTCATCTCTGCTACATTATGTGAGGCTTTTTTCCCCTGAACTAATTACCAGTTCAGTAATTTACTGTTCAGCTTGTTATTAAATCTTCCTTCCATTTAAGATCTATTGTTTTCCCTTTTTAATTTCCAGAAATTGTATTATTTTAAAAAACAGCCCAGTGTGGCCTGGAACTTGCTATGTAGACCAGGTTGGCCTCAAACTTGTGCCAACCCTTGTGCATAGGTATGCGTCACCATGCTGGGCTTGCATTTATTTATTTATTTATTTATTTGAGACAAGATCTTACTATGTAATCTAGTATGGCCACAAACTCGTGATCTTTCACCTCCCTAGTATTGGGGTTATAAGTGTGTGCCACTACACCCAGGAAAATGTATGTATGTATGTATGTATTTGTTTATTTTATGGTACTTAGGGGTTGAATGCACATACTTTGCAAGTGCTCTACCACTGGGCTGTCAACCCTAGCCCGTATTTTATTTTTTATGTTGAGAAAGGATTTTGCTAAGTTACGCAGACTGCCTCTGGCCTTGAACCTGTGACCGTCCTGTTTCCATCTTCCAAGTTGCTGGGGTTATAGGCTTGAGCCACCATACCTGGCTATATTTAATTTTTTAATAATTTTCTCTGCAGTTACTTTCAAATATGTTTTTTACTTTGTGAAAATTGTCAGACTGAAAATGGAGACACTTGTGTTAAGTTCTAACAACAAAAAATAATAAAGCCAGAAGGTTATAAAAGAGTGGATCTTATCCACATGATTGATAACATGAACTGTTACAAAAAACTGCCAGAACCACAGCCTTACACAAAGACTATAGCAACCCCTAGATAGAAAATACTTTTGCAAGGATGTCTGTCCAGCACCTGCCTGTCCAACCTTGGACTGACATCACTCTGTTACTGATCCTTGTAGTCAAAGATAATGGATTCACAGCAACTTCTGTAGGGCTGGTGTTGCAGCTTGGTGGTAGAGTGCTTGCCTAGCATGTTTGAGGCCCTGAGTTTTATCCCTCCGCACTACAGAATAAAAGAAAACAAAAAAACCCAAGACCTCCAACTTATGTAATCCTCATTTTGCCTTTAAAATCTTCCCATTGCTTCAGACCTTTTTGAATATGCTCATAGTTTTACCACATTACACATTTTTCCATTCCAATGCTTTGCTTTTTCTGAGTAAATTTATTAATCTTTGGATCTTTGGAGAATCTCTCTCTGTTATCTAGAGTGACAGGGTCTTTGAACTTAGTGAACATAGTTTTGTAGTCTGTGTTTAATTTAAAACTCTGAGGTCTTTGAGAGCCTATTTCTAGTTGTCTGGTTTTTTTTGATACTATTAATCACCAGATCTAATTTCTGTATCTGCTAGATTATCATTGTAATTAAAAGTACTGTCATTCTTTGGTATCTGTCTGTGGGGATCCATTTCAGGACTTTCTGAGGACGCCCAAATCCACGGATGCTCAAGTCCCTTATTTTATTTTTCTTTTATTATTTATTTATTTATTGAGATAGAATCTTCCTGTATAGCACAAGCTAGCCTGGAACTTGCTGTGTAGCCCAGGCTGGCCTTTAACTCATGATCCTCCTGCCTCAGCCTCCTGAGTGCTGGGATTACAGGTGTGTGCCAGCATGCCTGGCGAAGTCCCTTACTTTAAATGGTATAGTATTTGTATATAACCTGTCCACATCCTCCCAAATCCATCCATCCTTCCATCTTTCCTTCCTTCCTTTCTCTCTCTTCCTCTCTCCTTCCTCCTTCTTCGTTTCCTTTCCTTTCCCTTCCTTCCCTCCCTCTTTCCTTCTCTTTTTTCCTTCCTCCCTCCCTCCCTCCCTCCCTTCCTTTCTCTCTCTCTCTCTCTCCCCCCCCTTCTCTCTCTCTCTTTCTCTCTCCTAGAAATTGGGCCAAGGGCCTTATATATGCTAGAGAAACACTCTGCCTTTGGCCTATACCTCCAGTCCCCCTACCATATACTTTAAATGGTCTCTAGATTACTTATAATACTTCATGTGATATAAATGTTATAAAAATATTTGTTCAAGGAATAAAGTCTACATGTTTAGTACAGATGCAGTTTTTTCCTTAATATTTTCTATGTGTGATTAATTGACTCCATCGAAGTAGAACCCATACATATGGACTGTATTAGTAAAGTAATTTGAGGGCTAGGATGAAGGCACAGTCTACCAAAGGAGACTTACTTAGTTTGCTTCTTCTAGATGCTTAGACCTCTTTAAACCCAGTTTGAGGTTTGAGGGACCCTAGAAACCCAAGGGATTCAAACCAGGCTCTACACCCATGAGAGGAATGGTCTATTTTGCCTTTCATTCTTTTTCCTTTGTGTGGAATCCCCTCTTCTTTAAACCCCTCCAGGGCCTCAAAATTTCTGAAAAACAAGTCTTATGGAATGAGGTCTGTGTTTATAATGCTTTTGATCTTTGATGGGAATGAAATGAACATTCTTTTCTCTTAGAATTTTGCCTTGCATATTCTTTGATTTCAAGGATTTTGGAGTTTTGCATTTTTAACATTTTATTTTTAAACTATTCTGAAAAATTTCCTCAAAAAGGCATTACTTTCTGCTTCCTTTGGCTTCATATGTATCCCAGCTAGAAAGAGAATGGATTTGCATGGTCCCCAAAGAGGAATGTTATGCAAATCTGTGAAGCATTGTGTATTTTTGTAAAAAGAATAAAGTGAAAAGGAAAATAGGCAGATTTTTATCTAATTTCCTTTAAAAAGTCTGTATGAGGTTTTTTGTTTTTTTTTTCCCTCTCTGAAGCTTTCAAACCAAATCTCTTTTCATCATTTACATCATTCCAGTGGGTAAGTGTTGCCCTAGGTATCTTCCTTTTCTTCTTTAAACCTTCTGTGTTGATTGGGAGTGATTGCCTTCAATAGCTGTTCCTTTCTTTTAATTGTTGTTGTTGTTAGGTGCCTTGGAGTCGTGACTCATAGCAACCCTCTGTACAACAGGGGAAATACTATTGTTAGTGCTTCTCTGCTGTTCATAGGGTTTTCAATGGCAGATTGATTTTTGGGAGGGGATTGCCAGGTCCTTCTTCCAAGCCTACAGCATCTGGTGTTCCCAGGTGGTCTCCCATCTGGGTACTAACCAGGCCCAACCCTGCTTAGCTTCTGAGATCTGACGGATCGGGATCGGATGCCACAGGGCTACAGCTGCAGGCTTTCTTTTAATAAGTAGATCTTATTTCTGAGTTTATTAAACCAATTGAAATCTGGGATTCTTTGCTCAAAAAAGTAGTTGCTCATTTTTCTGTCATTGAGAAACTTAGGTATCTTTCACAGTGGCAACATCATTCAGATGAGTGAGTGACTTGCTGTTGCACTTTGAGATATTGTAACCTACCTCCCTACCACACTCACTTTTTTTTTTGCCATACTGGGGAGTTGAACCCAAGGCCTTGCTCAGGCTAGGCAAGTGCTCTACCACTGAGCTGACCCTCCAATTTGCTTTTTATTTTGAGACCAGGTCTTGCTAAGTTGTACAGGCTACCTTTGTCCTCAAACTTGCACTCCTCCTGCTTCCACCTCTCCAGTCACTGGGATTACACATGTGTGTCACATTGCCCAGCTTCTCTATATATTCTATTTTATTTTATTTTTGTGGTTCTCGGATGTTGAACCCAGGGCCTTGCATATACTTTGCAAGTACTCTACCACTAGAGTGCACTTCCAGCCCATTTTTTATTTTTTATTTTGAGATAGGGTCTTGCTAAGTTATACAGGCTACTTCTGGCCTCAAACTCATGATCCTCCTGCCTCAGCTTCCCTAATTGCTGGGAGTACAGGCGTGAGCTGCCATGTCCAGTTTCTCTTTGTATTTTAATAGAGTTTGTCTCTATGGCTCCCCATCCCTGTTATAAACTACTTCTAGCCTGTTGTTGTTTTTAGGTGCCATTGAGTCGTGTCCAACTCATAGTGACCCTTATAATAGGGTTTTCAATGGCTGATTGTTTCGGGATTGCTTTGGAAGTGGATTGCCACATCCTTCTTCCATTTTTGTGGTGCTGGGAATCGAACCCAGGACTTCAGAGACTGCAGAGCATCGCTATATCAACTGAGCTAAATCCTAGCCCATTTCTAGCCTAGTAATTCTAAGACACAGGTCTATGCAGAGAGCTCAGTGTTGTTTTTTGACATTCCTCTCCTCAGAGATTCCTCATAGCTCCCCTTTGTTATGTCCTTTCACAACTCTTTTTACTACAAATAATCTTCAATTTGTTTAAAATAGACTTACATGGTTGCAGATCTCAAGGATGTTGAGATTTGAACACTTAACTGGGCTCCACACTCTGAGCAAATACTTTACTTGCATCACCTTCTGTCTTGACCATATTTCTCCCTTTTACATTCATCTTTTTATATTTCAGTAGAGTTTTTTGAACTAGGAGAGTAATGCATTGTTTATTTGTTTAGACACACGGTCCTGCTATGTGTATGTAGCCCAGTCTAGCCTCAAGCTTGTAGTCCCCCTGGCTCAGCCTCCTAAGTGCTTAGATTATAGTTGGGCACCACTATGCCTGGCTTGTAAGTTTTTTTCCTTTTTCCTTTTGTGTGTGTATGTGGTACTGGGGATTGAACCTAGGGCTTTGAGCATGCTATGCAGGTACTCTGTATATCACTGAGCTGTATCAACTATATCCTTAGCTACTAAAGTAATATTCTTCTTATGATAAATCAGGTAATTCAGACATGACTATAAAAAAAGGTTAATTATCTCCTATTGTACTTCAGTCTCAACTTTCTGAGGTAACCCACATTAACAGGTTGGTATTATCCTAACTGGGCTTAAATACAAATAAGATCGTGTGCCTGGCACAGAATCAAGAAGTGTTTCAATCTGCTGTACATAAGGTTGCTATGAGTCGGGTTTGACTTGACAGCACCTAACAATACCAACAACACCAACAACATCATCCTAACACATCTTTTTGGATGGTTTATAGGTACATGTTCTTTGGAGAAATGTTTGTTCAAATTCTTTGCTAACTTTTCTTTTATTTGAGATGAGGTCCTTCTATTTTTCTCAGGCCAGCCTGGAATGTATGCCTCTAAGTGCTGGGATGACAGTCCCATAACACCGTTCCTGTCCTTTGATAGCTTTTTTTTTTTTCTTGCGGTACTGGGCACTGAACCTAGGGCCTCGTGCTTGCATGCTCTGCAAGTGCTGGACCACTGAACTGTACCCCTAGCCCACTTTTTTTTTTTTTTTTTTTACTTTTTTGAGACAGGGTCTCGATAAATTACACAGACTGCCTCTGGTCTCAAACTTGCAATCCTCCTCCCTCCGCCTCCTGAGCTGCTGGGATTATAGGCGTGCGCCACCATGCCCAACTCCTTTGATAGCTTTTAAATTTGGCTTTATATATCTCTTTATTACTGAATTCTAAGAGTCGTCACAATGAGTCAGACCGGACTCAATGGCACCTAACAGTATAAGTCCCTTAGCAGATGCTATTTGTGATTTGTAAATATTTTCTCCCATTTTACAAATTATATTTTTACCTTTTTGGTGGTATTGTTTTTAGCTCAGAAATTTTTGTATAAATGATAAAGTCCAATTTATATATTTTTTTCTTTTGTCACATTTATTTTTGTGGTCATATCTAAGAAGCCATTGCCTTCCCTAATGTTGTTGTTAGGTGCCGTCAAGTCAGTATCTGACTCATAGCGACCTTCTTAGGGTTTTCAATGGCTGTTTCGGGATTGCCTTGGGAGTGGATTGCCAGGCCCTTCTCCCATTTTTGTGGTGCTGGGAATTGAACTCAGGACCTCAGAGACTGCAGCGCAGCGCTCTACCCACTGGGCTAAATCCCAGCCCGCCTTCCCTAATAGATTCTAAATATTTTAGTTTTAACTCTTACAATTAGGTCTATGACCCATTTTGAATTAATTTTTATGTATGGTGTAGAATAAAGCTTCATCTTTTTGCATGTGAATATCCAATTGTTGTTGTTAGGTGCCATCGAGTCAGGTCTGACTTACAGCAACTCTGTGTACAACAGAATGAAACTCTCCCCAACTCTGTGCCAGTCATGATCATTTTTATGTTTAACTTCATTGTTGCAGCCGCTGTGTCAGTCCATTTACTTGAGAGTCTTCTTTTTTTTGTTGACCCGCCACTCTCCCAAACATGATGTTCTTAGGGATTGGTCCCTCTTGACAATGTGTCCAAAGTATGTAAGACGTAGTTTAGCCATCCTTGTTTCCAAAGAGCACTCTGGTTGTATGTCCTTTAGGACAGACTTTTAATTCTTTTGACAGTCCAAGGTATATTCAGTATTCATCTCCAGCACCATAATTCAAAATCATCAATTCTTCTCCTGTCTCCCTTATCCAGTGTCCAGCTTTCACAACCATATGATGCAACTTAAAATATCATGGTATGAGTTGGGCACGCCTTTTTGTCTTCAATGTGACATCTTTACTTTTCAGTACTTTAAAGAGATCTTTTGAAACAGCTTTTCTCAGTGCAGTGTGTCTTTTGATTTCTCGATTGCTGCTTCTGTGGGTGTTGATTGTAGAACCAAGTAAACTAAACTCTTGGACAACTTCACTCTTTTCACCAGTTATCATGAAGTTGTTTACTGACTCAGTTGTAAGGATTTTTTTGTTGTTGTCTTCGATGTTGAGGTGCAATCCATACTGAAGGCTGTGTTCTTTGATCTTCATCAGTAAATATTTCAAATCCTCCTTTCTTTCAACAAGCAGAGTAGTGTCTTGTCATTTGCATAACAAAGGTGGTTAATGATTCTTCCTCTAGTCTTTTTTTTTTTTTTTTTTTCTCGGTACTGGGGGTTGAACCCAGGGTCTCACGCCTGCATGCCTGCATGCTCTGCAAGTGCTGGACCACTGAGCTGCACCTCAGCCCATTTTTTTACTTTTTGAGACAGGGTCTTGCTAAGTTACGCAGACTGCCTCTGGTCTCGAACTTGCGATCCTGCCGCCTCCACCTCCTGAGCCGCTGGGATTACAGGCGTGCGCCACCATGCCCGGCCCCTCTTCCTCCAATCTTGATGCTGCGTTTTTCTTTATAAAGTCCAACTTCTTGTTATTTGCTCAGCATAGAGATTGAAGAGGTACAGTGAAAGGATACAGCCCTGATGGCACACCTTTCTTGACTTTAAATCAGGCAATGTTTCCTTGTTCTTTTTGAATGACTGCCTCTTGGTTCATGTTCAGACTGCTCATGAGTACAATGAAGTGTTCTGGTATTCTTCACAATGTTATCCATAATTTGTTATGATCCACACAGTCAAATACCTGTGCAGAATCAATAAAGCATAGATAGACATCTTTCTAGTATTGTCCCATACTATTTGTTGAAAAACTGTTCTTCATTGTTTTGTCTTCTTACCTTTGTCAAAAATTAATTGACCTTAAATGGAAAGGTTTATATCTGAACTCTAATTCTGTTCCTTTGATCTGTATGTTTATCCTTATACCAGTACCACAGTGTTGATTACTGTAGCTTTGTGTAGTAAGCTTTAAAATTCTTTTGGTAATTTTTGTTTGAAATCCATTTTCTTGAACCTCACAAAGTCAGGATACTTTTTCTCACTTTGTAGCTCTAGAGCTCCCTCTTCTGTTGCTTTCATGAAATGTTTATAGAGTATTATTAGTTGCTGTCAAGTTGAGTCCTACTCATAAGTGACCCTATATACAACAGAGCAAAACACTCCCTGACACTGTGCCATGCCTGGCTCTATGTCAGTGCTTCTCTGCTGTTCATGTGATTTTCAGTGGCTGATTGCTTTGGCATTCTTTCAGGAGTTGGTTTCCAGGTCCTTTTCTCATTTTTGTGGTGTTAGAGATTGAACCGGAGTTCTCAGACAGTACAGACCGGTACTCTACCAATTGAGCTAATCCCAGCACCTAGTGTGTGTTTAGAATAGTATTTCACAATTTCTAAGATTTGGCTGTTTCTCTCCTGCTTTTTGGGGGACTGTCTTTCCTATACTTTTGTTTTCCATGTGCTTCTTCCAGAGTTTTGTAATATAAAAACGTAAAAAAAGGAAAAGTTGCTGGGCATGGTGGTGCATGCCTATAATCCTGGCACTGAGGCGGAGGATTGAAAATTTGACACGTGCCTGGGCAACATACCCTGTCCCAGGAAAAAGAAAAAAAAAAAAAACCAAAAGAAGAAAAAGAAGAAAACTGATCCCTGGTGCTGTTACCTTCAACCCCTTTTGATAATTTTTAAAAATGGGTAATGTTTGTATTTAGGGTCCATCAGTAGTTGAATAAAGTGAAAATCTTCCATCCTTATCTGTCAAGCGTTTCAAGAAATTCCCTTCAGAAGAAACCAGTATACATTTATCAAAATCTATCTAATTTTCTTCTTCCTTTTTTTTTTTTTTTTCCTTCTGGTGCTGAGGATCAAATCCAGGGCTTTGTGCATGCTAGGCAAGCACTCTACCACTGAGTCACATCCCTAGCACGATAATTGTTTTGTTTTGTAGTACTGAAGTCTGAACCGAGGGCTTTGCACTAGATAAGTGCTGTACCACTGAGTTACACCTGAGCACTTTTTTTCTTTCTCTGTTTTAATTTTAATTTTTATTATTATTTTGAGACAGTCTTGTTACATTGTTCTTCCTGCCTCTGGCCTCAAACCTGTAATCTTCCTGCTTCAGCCTCCTGAATAGCTGGGATTATAGATGTGTGCTACAGTGTCTAGCTAATTGTATTCTTAAAAATAGTTATAGTTTGGTGTGGTGACACAGTCTATAATTCTAGCACTCGGGGTTGAAGCAGGAGGATCACAAATTTGAGACCAGCTCAGGCTACATAGTGAGTTTAAGGATAGCCTCAGCTACGTAATATGACCCTGTCTCAATCAATCAAAATAGCTTCATGTTTTGGGCTGGGGTTTACCTCAGTTGGTAGAGTGCTTTCTTTGCACACTCTAAAGTCCTGAGTTTGATCCCTAGCACTGCAAAAATGAGAGAAGAACTTGGTAGCTGACTCCTGAAACGATCCTGAAACAATCAGCTGTCGAAAACCCTATGAGTAGCAGAGAAGCACTGACAGTGCTGAGCATGGCACAGTGTTAGGGAGTGTTTTGTTCTGTTGTATATAGCGTTGCTGTGAGTCGGTCATGATTCAATGGAATCTTAACAGCAACAACAATTGATGTTTTAAAATTGGGAATGTATGTCAGCTGAAAAGTATGATTACTACTTTTTACAGACATTTTTAGAGCTAGACGTGGTGGCAAATGCTTGCAGTCCCAACACTCTGGAAGCTGAGGCAGGAGGATGGCAAGTTCAAGGCCAGCCTGGGCTACCCCATGAGACCCTGTCTTCAGAAACAAATAACAAAACAAAAACCCACAGTCAGTATAAGACATTCCTGTGATGGGGATGTGGCTTAATGATAGATCACTTGCCTAGCATGTGTGATGCTCTGGGTTCATTCTTAGGACTTCAAAATAATTAAGGGAATAGATACTCCTCTATTTTGGGTACCTACCCTGCTTTTCTTCCTTCTTTCCTTCCTCTCCTCTATTCCTTTCTTCCTTCCATCTTTTCTTCTTTTCATTTTTTTACTTTTTTCTTTTAGATTTTTTGGGATACATTTTCTTTATAGAAGGACAGAATTCCGGTACGGTTTGGAGAAGGAACCAGGGCCGGCTCTAGGCAATTTTGCCAAGATTATCCCTCATCCCCTAGAGATCTGTTGGATGTGTATAGTCACCATTTTTGTATAATTATTGATCCCATTAATGTATTCTATATTTAAATAACTTTTACACAATGGAGTTTTCCATGGGGTTGTATGTCCGGATCTCCCAGCTGTCCCTAGATCTACTGCCTGTGGTTACACTGTTTCAGATTACATGGTTTTCAGGAACTCTGATAATTTGATACTTTCTATGCATCTCCTCTGTCAATATGTATCTTCTCTGTCACTTGGCATGTGTGCTCAAAAAATGTTTCCTGATGTCAGATGGCCTAAAGAGTGCTGATAAGGCTTTTGAGGATTTGTGTTTTATCCCCTCTAGGAGAGCCAGGAAGTGGTACGGAAAGTGATACTTCTCCAGACTTCCACAATCAGGAGAACGAGCCCAGCCAGGAGGACCCTGAGGATTTGGATGGGTCTGTGCAGGGAGTGAAACCTCAGAAGGCTGCTTCTACCTCCTCAGGGAGTCATCACAGCAGCCACAAAAAACGAAAGAATAAAAACCGGCACAGGTCAGTGGCAGGGACCCCACCCCCCAGAACTCCTATGATCATCTGCTAGAATAAAAATGCTTCAGGATTGTTGTAAAGGCTTTGTACCAAGGGTGGGTAGAAATTCCTTTGGTCCAAATGACATGGGCTAGTGTGCTATCTGAGGGAGGAATTGGTGGGCAGTGAAGTAATTGTAGGAGAACAAGGACATCCTTCCTAATGTTGCTACTCCAAGATGTGATTCCCTAAAAACTTTGTTTAATATAGTGAATTTGGAGTCTTTCGGGAAGATAAAAAGGGGAAATCAAAATGCAGTCTATAATAGTATTTGAAAAATGCTACTAATATGTGTTGGGATGCTGTAAATGTCTTTTGCTTTTAATTTTGATCCTTGCCTACTCTTATAAGAATTGATTTGACATGCCTTTTTCTTAATTTTTAAATACAAGATTTTTATTGCTTATGATTTTTCTCTTTTTGTAGTTCTCTTCAATATGCTGACTTCAGATGTTGGAAAACAATAGAAAGCCTATAAAATATGAGAGTCCCTTCCTAGATAACATGTCCACTGTGTTTCTTGCAGTGCATGAGATAGGAATGACAGCAGTGGACAGAGAGGTCAGGTGTCACAGAGAGGATTTTAACATTCATTCTGCCAGGGGTTTGTATAATGGCTGGGCCCCGTTAATTCAGATAATTGGAAATTACACAAATTCATTTGTAGGGGGTAATGCATAGTTTCTACAGTAAGGAATCCTTTTTTGGCCTCAGACCTTCTGGGAGGCATGGAATCCACGTTTGTGTTGCCTGGCTTTTGTCCTACTCATCTTGGAAGCCAGCAGGCTGAGGGAGCAAAAAGGGCATGCAAGGGATGGTGGGGTTCCATGTCCTCCAGTTTGCTTTTGGATTATGTTACTTTAGACACCTGTGGAACATTCCTTCATGCACCCAAAACATTAGAGATGTTAGCTTTACCAGCCAGATGCAGTAAGGCTGACACTGGAGGATCGCAAGTTTGAGGCCAGAGGCAGCCTGCATGACTTAGCGAGATCCTATGTCAAAATAAAAATTTTAAAAAGGGACTGGGAATGTACCTTAGTGGTAGAGCACTTGTTCTAGTGCTAGGTTCTGGGACCAGTCCCCAATACCACCAAAAAAAAAGGAAGAAAATAAAGAAGACTGTTAGTTTTATAGATGTGGCATGGGGATGATGTAGAATTAAATCTGATTTGAGCTCTTTGGCATCAGGTGATTCTTGAATTCACTGAAAGAAGTTTTCTTGATGGTGGTATTTTTTTTAAGTACAAAATACTATTTCCTCCAAACAAATAGTGGGGAAGGACTGCTGCTTAACATTTTTCTGCAAACCAAAAATCACTGTACTATTTGACCACCATACTTTTTTTTTTTTCCTTAGTACTGGGGAGTTGAACTAAGGGCCTCATGCATGCTAGGCAAGTGCTCTACTATTGGGCTGCAGTCCCAGCCCCTTTTAATTTTTCTTAATTTTTTTTTTTTTTTAATTTTTGAGGAAAGTTCTAGCTAAGTTGTATAGGCTGCCTCTAACCTCAAACTAATGATCCTCTTGCCTGAGCCTCCCAAATCACTGGAATTATAGGCATGTACAGAAACAATTGGTTCAAGAACTCTTAGAAAAATTATTTTTTTATTCAGTTATTGGTGTTGGGAATCAAATCCAGGGCCTCATGCATGCTAGGCAAACATTCTACCACTTAGCCATATTCCCAGGCCCCTAAAAAATATTTTTAACGTTCCTTTCTTTCTTTCTTTCTTTTTTTTGAAGTCCAGGCTGGTATTGAACTCAAGATCCTTCTACCTCAGCCTCCTGATTGCTGGGATCACAGGTGTGCGCCACCATGCCCGGCTTAAAAAATATTTTTAAATATTGTCAAGATAATTAAATGTTATGTTGTTTTTCTTTTATTAAGTTTATTCCAGTGTCATTTTGAAGTAATAATTGTTTTCCTATTTCAGAGTTTCTAGAGTAGGGAGAAAATTCCTTGAAAGTGTCTGGGACTTTCCATTACTGATCAATATTGTCTATAGATAGCTGTTTATTTCAGGTAATACCTCATTTTCACTGATGATATCACCTGCTGACTGATAAAAGGGAGTTAGACATTAAACTTCACTTTCTTCTTGCAGGTTTTTAGTAAATTACCACAGGAATAACACTTTTTCCATATTCTTTCCTCTCTTGGCCCTAGGAACTAACTCCTTCCAGAAAAACACTAATGTTTATGAATATCTTTGGTAGTTATTACTTTCATAAATGGTGTTTCCGATTTGGCTTAGTTGGTAGAGTGCTGCGCTGCAGTCTCTGAGGTCCCAAGTTCAATTCCCAGCACCGCAAAAATGGGAGAAGGGCCTGGCAATCCACTCCCAAGACAATCCCGAAACAGTCAGCCATTGAAAACCCCATGAGGGTCGCTATGAGTCGGATACCGACTCAATGGCACCTAACAACCAACAAAATTTAGACATTGGGATCCTAGTTTTTATTCTTTCCCTGTCTTTCCTCAGATTTAACATCTGGCTGATCTTCACCCTTGGCTTAGGTGCTCATCTGACCCAAGGGAGGAAAAAGGAATTAAGTTGCTTGCTTTCACAGAAAGCCAGGTTCAGAATATCTGAGTGGCACCTCAGCAGGCAGTTAAGGTTGCTGGCTTCCTACCATCTTTAGTCAGGAGTTGTGTCTCACCCCTGACTGATGGCTTAGTGGGCTGACAGGTCGGGTGGGGCTGAAAAGTGTTATCTGTTCACATTGGCAAGGCAGCACCCAGAGCACTGCTTGCTTCTCCTCCAGGGTCCCATAGCCTATACAGTCAAGTTTGGTTAGCAGTAAACCATTTTAACAAACATGAAGAACTTAATGTGTTCCAGGCACTGTCAAGTCGTGAAGTAAATATGGTCCTTGAGCCGAAGAAAATAACTTTTGAATTTGTCCTCTCTGGAATATGAAATTCTATGAAATAAATTTTGAACATTTATAAGTGGTCACAGTGTTCTGAATTCTTATTTTTATATATGAACATTAACTACCTATATCTTTAAAGAAAAAATTGAAATAGTAATTAATAGTTGCTCTTACAGGTTTTCACTGTGCTATCAGACCCAAGTTTGATCAACTAGGTACACTCTTATGTGTTTATTGTGTCCATTGCTAGAGATTGAACCCAGGGCCTTGCACAAGCTAAGCACATACTCTACATTAAGCTACACCCTCAGCTGGTACAGTCTATTTTAATTTGTAGACAAAGTTGAGTCGGTCTGAAAGTAAACTTTTTTTGTTTTTGTTTCTTGAGACAGGGTCACACTGTGTAGCCCAGACTGGCTTTGAACTCACGTTGATACTCCTACCTCAGCCTTCCGAGTACTGAGTATATTAAGTGTGCGCCACCCTGCCCAGCTTGAAAGTAAAATATTTTTTAATTCCTACTTTGTATATTTAGTATATACTCTCCCAAATGTATTAAATGAAATTATTGCAAAAGGGGTTTGAAGTTAAGCTTTCTTCCAGCTTCGCTCTTGCAAACATAGTCTAGGACTAAAATGCATCCATTTACTCATTGCTTACCTCGTGTCTATTGTCTGAAAGGCATGGCAGCCAGCAAGGAGCTAGTGTCATGTAAACAGGTTAATATTTATTTTGGAGATATGCCCAGACTATTGTCTGTTTGCAGTGATGGTGCAAAATGGCCTCATCCTCTGTATGCTTCCTTTCAGATCCTGGAGGCTTGGGTGTTTGTGGCTGCCAGGTTTCCTTGGTTTTAACAGGGGCTCTGCAGACTTTGACATTCATTAATTATTGCCCTGACATAAACAGTTAACTGCCATCACCACCTTGCAGGACAGAGTAATAATGGTCTTTAGTTTCTGGACCAAGTCTACTGCTAAAGTTTATTGATTCAACCCTTAGTTTTTATGGTAAACACTGTAGCAAAGGAGTACTATGTTCCTGGACATGTTTAGAACATAGAACCTGCACAAAAAGTTGCAAAATGTTTTCTTTTTGTCAAAATTTAAAATGTTTTTGTCATCTTTTAGTGAAAGTATATTATGCTGAGTTGTTACAAGCACCTTGCGTTTATGTGACTAAACCTTTCTTTCTCTTTTTCTTCTAATGCCCTAATTATATTTTTCAATACAAATATTTTAAAAGTTCTAACTCTGAATCTGGCAGCTAATAAAATGGCTCCAGGTATCTGTAGTTTCTAATGAAATTAACTGTTCCTTTCAGTCTCTTCTACTATGGAATCCATTGAGGGAAGGGAATCTTCTGACTATACAGTCTTTGGTGCTATGATGTTTGAAACTTTATGGCTTAAGATTCTTAAAGCTATTTTGTTTCTACAAATCTTGCTAGGATGGCTAATCAACTAATTTATTCAATTACTATATTAATTTCTATTGCTTTCTTCCTTTCAAATGCTGCCCCTCAGCCCGTCTGGCATGTTTGATTATGACTTTGAGTAAGTTTGATTTGAATTAGTATTTGTGCTGTGTTGTTTAGTGTGTAGACACCAGTATGCCTTTTTGAGACCTTTCTAACCCATAGTTTATCTGTTTAATTGTAGGTATATATATTAGGTTAGGCTGGGAAGTTTTTTTTAAAAACAGAAAAACGTGATGGAGGTAACATTTTATTTAATAACTTAAGCAAAATTAAGTAAACTTCACTTTTATGCATTTTAATTTCTTTTTAAGTAGATAACCTTTAATTCATTTAAATTGATTTTCTGGCTTTGCTTCATAAGGAGATTAATAATTTAAGATTTTGATATTTTGCTTTGGAAAGATTTAAAAATTGAAACTTTCGTAATTTCTTTTGTGTTTCATACCCAGAAATACAAACTCCTAGTCTCTTTCCTGTTGTTAATCACCATATGTTTCAGTAATTTTCAGTGATATAGTTAACAGCTAACACATTAATGTAGAGCATGCCCTTTTAATCAATCTCTTTAACATGTAATTTTGGAATAGTTTTAAAAAATTATATGGCTTTGTAACTGCTATATATTTCTTTTTAAGTCATCCAAATTTGCCTTATGGCAAAAATATTTGCTTATTTTTTAATACTTGCTTAATCATATTTGGGTAAACAACTAAATATGACAATCTAATGAAGAGTGTGGATTTACTTAACCAAATAGCCTTTGTTATAGCTTGTGCCCTATACAGTAGCTGATTATTGAACCCTTTTCTGTAAATTAAAGTGCAAATATCTTTTATTTTTCCTATCACAGGATTGATCTGAAGTTAAACAAAAAACCACGAGCTGTAAGTATCAGCCAGACAACTCAGGGAGGCTGGCAATTTTTAAAAATAAATTTATTTATTTATTTGTTTATTTATTTAGGCAGTGCTGGGCATCAAACCCAGGGCCTCAAGCATGCTAGACATTCACTACCA
Organism: Pedetes capensis; assembly: GCA_007922755.1. Classification (NCBI taxonomy): domain Eukaryota; kingdom Metazoa; phylum Chordata; class Mammalia; order Rodentia; family Pedetidae; genus Pedetes; species Pedetes capensis. Next base: position 39,581 of record VMDO01005848.1, on the reverse strand, counting down.
CTGAGCTTCATGTCCAGCACGGAGGCTGGCAGATTTGTAGATGATTAGAAAAATGTCTCAAGTTTAGAGTTTGAGTGTTCCTAATATGGGGTCACACTCTTGCTTTAAAGTTTGGAGTATCTATCTGGATACACTTGGATGATTAGGTTTTTATTTTATTTCCTTAATTTTTGGGGAAAGGGACAGAGAGATCACAAACATTTTTACTGAAGAAAAATTCCCTTTGATTAAATAATAAATTGTTCATAGTAGCATGCTCTTTTTTTTCCCTTTTTTTTTTTTTTTGACTAGCAAATTGAAGCGGTCTAGTAAGAGCAGAGTTGATATTTCCATTGCTATTCCTTTATGGAGAAGACAGGCCATGTTCAGATGTGACATACAGTACATTGTGTTTGGAATAGAGTCTTTAGCTACAGAACAATCCCACTAGAAGAGTTGTTTATGAGATTTTTTTTTCCCCCCCCTTAGGGTCAAACCAGTGTTCTGAGAGTAAGCTGGGACTTTTTATTTCTTTCTCTTTAGGACTATTAGAAGACTCATTAGTGCAGAAGCTTCCAGGCTGTAGAGCCCTGCTTTCCCTCTCCGACCTCACAGAGATAAACATCCCTCACCTGAGTGTGTGGCCACCCACCTCTGCTTTCCCAGACCCAGTGCCTGTGACTGAGTAGTTTGTACTAAATGTCGTGACAAACAAGTCATTTCTGTAAGATATATCGAATCATTTGCTCTGTGTCATTTTTAGTAGCAAAACTGCAGGAAGACCAAGGCATGGTCATAATCCCAGCAAGTTGCTAACTGTGCATTTCTCCCTTCTTAGAATGAATGTCTCCCCCCAAACTGGCTGGCACCAGCTACATCTGTGATTCCCATCAAGAAGTGCTCTCTGGTTTTGTTATATGCTGAAAATACAGCACACGTCACACTTCAGATGGAGGCTGTAAATATCTGGCATTCTCTTGTTTTGTTTTGTGTTTTATTATTTTTCTATTGTTGTTTTTACCATCTTATTTTCTTTTGGGACTTTTTGTGATGCCTTTGTACAGCTCATACCTTCCTGATAACTTATCTGATAATCTGTTTCACACAGTTGCCAATATTCTTGACTGAAAATAATGTGGTTTATCATAAGTGAAATGGGAAACTTGGCTCTTTGACTTTTTGCAGGGGGAAGGTAAACAGTGTTTATTTAATAATTACCTATCTTAAGTCTTTCTGAATTGGAAGCAGTTTCATGTTCAAAGAACAGGAAAAGCTGAAAAACATAAGTTTAAATCAATCTTTTTAAAATAGATATTTTTATTTTGTATAAATAAAATTTTACAGGCTTTGACCTTTCATGCTTTACTTTTAAATCTGAGATTTTTTCCACTTATTTTATTTATTCATATCATGCCTTATGGAAATTTCTTTTTCCATCTTTTCTATTTTTGCTGATATTCACCTGATTAAATATTTCTCTAAAAATCACTAAGGCAATGGAAATGCTCAAAATTATACTAAAAGCCAATAATGTAAGATATTCTTGAGTGGAGTAAAAGGTAGCATCAGTGAGAGCCAGCATTGCCCGACAGACACCTTTCCTTGAAAGGGTCAGTGGGCTGAGGAACTTGTTGATGTTTATTACCTGTCTCTAGTGCAGTGGTCATCTACCTTGGGTGCACATGGCAGTTGCTTGGGAAGCCTAACAAAATGTGTTGCCTGGACCCCACCCCCGGAGACCCTAGGGTATAAACTTGTTATTAGGATTTCCTGTCAGAGTCCCTGGGATGCTGATGAGAAGCTAAGTTGAGAGCCACTGCATTAGGAGAGTGACTGGTTTGATTTAAATTCTATGCTGTGAATCAGTGTAAGGGATAAGATTTGGGGCCTTGCCTATATCTTTCATTCTATTTAGTCATAGTCCTTTACTTATGCCATAACTTTGTAAGAAGAAGGTCTGTTGTGGTGTTGATGGATGGCATCTGTTACCAGAACAAGTCTGCCCTGTCAAATGTGCAAAAACTTTCACTCTTGTTCTCAAATAAACTTTTTTCTTTCTTTCTTTCTTTTTTTTTTTTTTAATGATGATTTAGATGTCTTTGGCTATGTTTTGGTAGCAGAACTCCAATGTCAGGGTTTTTAAGGAAGCTGTTTCTTATATTTAGTTTGTTCCTTTAAAACAAAAACAGAAGTATTCTGTATCCTTTCTTGTTAGTTTGTCTTCTTTTCAGGGAAGGAAGAGTGGGGTTCTTGCACTTTCCTTAACTGTGAGGAAAGCACACAGCAGACTTTTAAACATCTCTGACTCACATGGTTTAGCATTTGCTGGAGATACAGTAATACTTCTCTTTAAAAGGTATATTGTTTTTATTTGTTTTTTTGTTTACTGAAGTGCTGTGGATTGAACCCAGAGCCTTGCTAATGCTAGGCAAGTACTACGTCACTGAGCCATACCTCCAGACCCTAAAGGTATATTATTTAAAAGTATTTCTAAAAGCTGGGTGTGGTGGCGTATGCCTGTAATCTGAGCATTCAGGAGGCTGAGGCAGGAGGATCAAAGCGAGTGTAAGGGCAGCCTACTCTTCATAGTGAGTTCTAGGCCAGCCTGGGCTACAAATTGAGACCTGTCTCAAATAAATACATAAATAAATAAAAATGAAAATAAAAGCTTTTCTATGTATATGTGTGCATGTATAAAATCATGGTTAGAGATAGGGTGCTTGCTCTATACTTATTTTCTCTGTATGGTTTAACATTAATTAGAGGGCACTCCAGTTTTCCATTAAGTTGGCCAGAGATACTGGAGATAGTCAAGTTCTGAGAGATTGTTTAGTTTCCCTATATAAATCAGGTTTAGAAAAAGGCACCAGTGGGTCCCTGCCTACCATGTTTTAAGATGAGAATGAGCTAATGACTTTGATCAAGTCATTGATCAGAAGAACAAATGTACTTATACAGAGGGATATGAATTTCAGTGGAAAATTTGGTAGAGAAAGTCCACTGTGTAGCCTATGTCCTCTTATTTCAGCAGTCCCTAAGCTCAAATGGCCCTCAGAATCCCTGGGAAGGTGCTTCCTTTAGGGCCTGCTTTTGGAACTGTCCTCTGTACTGTGCATCCTAGAGACAGAAAACAGATTGGTTTAAAGAACTAGAGCTGACTGAAGAAGCTGAGTCCTGTGATACTTCTTTCCTCCTTCCCTTTCTCCTAATTCAGAGGCACCTAGAAAATGGGAGCACTAAGGGCGGCCATACTTGCTTATTTCTGTTATTGAGGTACATTTGTTTTTCTGTACTTATCCTTCTCCTCTCTAACATGGGAATAGATTGTCCTTTGTTCCTTTTGGTTGGTATAATACAACATGAAAAAAATTTCAGGCCCTTTGTAGTATCATTTTTGTCTCATACTGGGAGGATGGGGCCTGCACAAAACTTCATGGGGGTCTTAAGTACACCCTCCCAAGGACTGAGGAAGTAGTTCATTCTTTTTAAACTGAAAATGATCCAAACATCATCCGATCATACAAGATGAAGGAAGAGAGCAAAGACAGCCTACAAAGTAAAAGACTGTAGGGAAGGTTATGTATTTAGGCAAGGCTAGTGTGGGCTGAGCGTGAGGGCTTCAAAGCTACTGTACTGATCTGGAGAGGCCATGTGTCTTGGGGTCTTGGAGTGCTGTAAAAAATTGATCTACCATTACATAGCATTCAATGCTTACCCTATAGTTGAGATTGTAATATACTTTTTGCTTAGAAGGAAATCCTTTGTTCTGAAATAGTAGGAAGCAGGGTTCAGGATTATTTCTACCTCTAGACTTGAGCCTTTTGTTGCTGGGTGCTGTAAGTGTTCTTTAAGTATTCTGTAGAGTGACTTTGACATATTGGCCCATGAAGTGAATAAGGCAGTTTGTTGTTGTTGTTGTTAGGTGCCGTTGAGTTGGTGTCCGACTTGTAGTGACTCCACATACAACAGATGAAACACCTATCAGTGCTTCTCTGTTATTCATAGGGTTTTCAATAGAGAATTGATTTTTGGGAGTGAGTTGCCAGGTCCTTCTCCCAAGAGAATTTAAATGAGTATTAAATGGCCTACACTTGGAAGTAATTCTTTGTGTTATTTTAAAGCACACTGACTTATTAGTTTTTGCATTTATTCTGACTTTTCTTCCCCTCAGTCTTACTCCAAATTACTGAAGCAGTAAAATTAAAAATTCCCATCTGAGCTGGGCACCATGGCACACACCTGTAATCCCAGCAATTTGGGAGGCTGAGACAGGAGGATCACAAATTTGAGGCCAAAGGCAGCCTGTGCAATTTAGCGAGACCTTGTCTCAAAAGAAAAAAGGAATCCCAGCTCAAGCCATGACTCTGTGTTTGGGTAGGAGAGAGTGTAAGGATCATGCTTTGTATGCATTTACTTTTCTAGGATGTGTTCATACTCAGTGCCTAGGAAGGTGATGTACAGGTAAAATGCAGTGATGCTGAGAAGAGATTAGAATTTTCATTCCTGTGTCAATCTAAATTAGTGTTACTGTGTCTGAATCTTCTCAGTGGTAAGCTTCATGATTTGAAACAAAGTTTTCACTCTGGAAAATGCTCTATAGAGGAAGAGTTTGTCCCCCTGATGTGCGTCTCTGGAAGTTGATGCTGGTCCTCATGGCAGTGATCTCCACGGGAGAGGGATAGCGTGTGGATGGCTCTGGATGTGGGAATGGAAGTTAGGCTTTTGAGATGTTTAAACTTTTAGGCTCAGCCATTTACTTCAAATGTTGTATAATATACCTAAATATTAGCTCATTAATGTAGATAATTTATAAATATTAGGTTGAACCACAGAAATTGCTGATATTCAAATCATTTTGATCTACAAAAAAAAGATATATGTAAACCAGGCACAGTGACTCATGCCTGTAATTCCAATGACTTGGGAGATAGAGGCAGGAGGATTTCCTTAACTTAGTGGGACTCTGTTTCAAGATAAATATTTTTTAAAGATGGGCTGGGGATACAGCCCAGTGGTAGAGCACTTGCAAAATATGTGTGAGGCCCAGGGTTTAACCCTAAAGTACCCCCCCAAAAAAAGGATGCATATATTTGTTGGAGTTATGTATACTTAAGTTTTTATTGTTCATGGACAAGAGTGAACATTAGAGACCTCTGGCCAATACAGCTCTCCCCATCTCTACTCTTCCACCCCATAACTTATTTCTGTATGGGGAGGGGAGGCTTTGAAATACATAATTACTTTGAATGCATGTGTCTTATTCTGTTCAGGCTGCTATAATAAAAATAGCCTAAATTAGAGGGCTTATGAATAACTCATTTCTAACAGTTCTGGCAGCTAGGAAATCTAAGGTCAAGCCACCAGAGGTTCAGTGTCTGATGAAGGCCTGACTTGTGATTCATAGAGGGCCTCGTTTTGCTGCATCCTCATATGGCGAAAGGGGAACAAGCTCCTTTGGGTGTCTTTTGTAAGTATTTAATCCTACTCAGGAGGACTCTGCCATCAAGATCTACTCACCACCCAAAGGCCTACCTCTTAATACCATCACCCTAAGCATTAGAATTTTGACAGTTCTGGCGGAATGCTTCAGACCTACTAACATGCAAATAGCGTACATTCAAATGGTACCAAAATGCATTCAGTGAAAGCAAGTCCTCCAACCCCAGAGGCAACCCCAACTGTCTTGTGTATCCTTTCACAGGAACTTCGTACATGTGTAAGCCATATGCACATTTACATATGTCTGTTTGCAAAGAAGGTAGCATACTGTGTACTGTTCTACCCTTGCATTTTTCATTCGGCAATCTAGCTTTGAAAACATTCCAAATCCACAGCCATGTTATTATATTTACTGGCTCCTTAATATTCCAGTACACGAGTATGTTGTTGTTAGGTGTTGAGTTGGGTCGGACTCAGCAACTCTCATAAGATTTTTGATGGCTGATTGTTTCAGGATTGCTACATACTAAAATTTACTTAACCAGTGCCCCATTAATGGTGTTAATATTGTTTCCTATCTTTTTTTCCTCTTCCTTTTCTAATTATTTCTCCAGTTCCCGAGAGTGTGTGTGTTTGTGTATGCGGTGCTGGGAATTGAACCCAGGGCCTTGCACGTGCTGGGCAGATGCTCTGCTACTGAGCTATGCCTCTTGCCCAAGAATTTTTCTTGTGTAATTTGTTGCCTAGAACTGTTGGAACTTACTGGAGCTAGAAATGCCATTGATAATTCTCTGCTTAAAAAGAGGAAATTAAAAAAAACTTCCCTGTTTTTGCCTCAGTGCTTTGCTTTCCATATTGTTCTGGATTCTTATCTCCAAGGCCCATCATTTTAGGTCTGGGGTTGGTGGTGGCAGCCACTAGGCACCCCTGCCCCCCAGGCAGTAGTACCAGGAGGTGCCAGCAGGTGGCAGGCAGGGCGCTGGGTGCCTTTAGCAAGCCTCTTTGGAGAGCAGCCACAGTCCAGCATTTGGGTGGTTCCCAGTGACCTGACCTTCCCTGACCTGACCATGCTAAGCAAGCCAGGCTTAGCATGGGCTGGACTGCCTGAGCCTTTCCTCCCATCTAGTCTCCCTGCCAGGTCTTAAGTTGGTGAGCAGTTTAAGATCACCTAAGAGCAGCTTCAAGAGGCCACACCCCAAGGCAACTGCCTGGGCCTCCTCCCCCTCCAGGAACTGGCCAGGATTTACATTTGAGGCCTGAGATGGCTTGGGTTTCCTTAATTGCAGAGCCCTACTTCCTGCCTCTCAGGCAAATCTCCCACACCCTTCCCATGAACTGGGAGGTCCCCGGAACTGGCTATTAACCACTTCTGCTCCACCCAGTCTACTGTGGGCCTGGGAAAAAGAAGGAGCCACGTGGTTGAGAAGCCTGGGGCAAAATAGCCAGGGTCCTTGGGCTGCCTTCTTTCTGACAGGGATCAGGCTGCCACCCCTACTTCCTTCCCCTGAGTCCCTATTTCCTCTGCTTGCTTGCTCACTCTGTCCCTGATAGTCAGGAGCTGTGCAGGGCGTCTGGGCGTCTGGGGGCTTTTCCTGGGCTAAAAGGGAAGGAAGAGGACTTGGCTGGTGGAAAAAGAAGGAAATAGAGCTTCAGTGATGAGTGCTGGCTGCTTCCCAGCTGCAGCCAACCCTCTCACCCACAGCACACTAGCAATGTGGGGTGTTAGTAGCCTTGGAGGTTTCAGGATTGCTGGTCCCTTGGAGCCCCAGCTCTCCTGCTCGTGGTTTAGGTGCCCAGACCTTTAGGGACTGCCAGGTCTCCTCCAGACCAGTGGGTAGGGAGTAGGCAGGAACAACCAGAGCAGGGCTATTTCATCCCATTGTGGGTTGGGTCAGCCACTGCCAGGAAGACAGGTGGTTTTCTGTCCTAGGCCACCATCAAAGGGAGGCTGCATCATTCTGGCTTCCAAGCAGTCTGTGCCCCCAGGGGGTTAACCCTTTCCAGACAGCACTTGCAGGAACACCTTGAGTCAACCCCTGCTGGTGAGAGCTCAAGGGCAGAGTGGGAGGCAGTGGGCAAGGGGAAAGACAGGCAGAGGACTGTCCTCAATGGCTCCCTAGGATTATTTCCCAATAGTGCAGGGATTTGCATACTATCTTACCCCATCAGCTTCTTGGCTCCTGGAACCAGGAAGACTAGGAGGAAAGAGCAAGCAGTGCAGCTGCTTGGAATTTGATCCCTTCTAGCATGCCTCTGGGCTTGAGCTTTGGTCTCTGAAGTCACATTCCATCCCTGCCACCCTCTTCTTGAAGTTCACACAGGGAGCTGCCTCAGAGTTGCCCAGGGCTACATAGCTAGATGATGCAGCGTGAGCCCAGCCAGGCCTCCGCCCCTCCTGCTACCCCCGTGAGAACTGAGCTGCCCTCTTGTCGAATCTAGAGAGGTGATGAACTCTGTCTCTTTCACAGGCAGGGAGACTGAGGCCCTGTGAGTAAATGCCACCTATCTAAGTTTCTTGAGTGGGCAGCGGGGCAGGAAGTGGTGGGTAGAACTTTGGAGTTAAAGCCCAAGATATGAGAAAGAAACAGCCTTGGCACTGGGCCTGGCAGCTTCTGAGTAGCTCTGCCTGGAAGCCAGATTGAGAAAGAGGCCTACAGGGGAGGCTGTGAGCCCAGCCAGGCTGAGCCTGTGAGGAATGCACCACGTGCCAGTACAGGCTATCAGAAGTACTTAACTCCCTAGAATCCAGCCTTAGCTGGCACCTTCTACATGGGCTCCATAGTCCTTGTTGGTGCCTATCCAAGAACCGGCTGGGCCAGGCATGGCCTCTGGACATTAGCCACAACCAGCTGGGGTCAGTGCTCCGCCCACCTGCCTGTAGGATATCTCTGTCTCTCCCACACCCACAGAAGCAGAAGTAGCAAATGACTACAAGCCCATCTCTGGTGAAGAAGCAAGTGTGAGAGCGCTCCTTGCTTCCCCTTCCAGGGGCCCCAGAGGCTTACAACCTCCAAGCTCCAGTGGGTCTACAGACTAGCCTTAATGGGCGGGCTATGGGGCACCTGCTCCTTAGGCGATGGATGGTCATTCCAGCTGCCATGCTGGAGGAATCTGATGTCAATGTCATAAACTTAAAAGAGGGCTGTAAGATATGAGGCTGAAGGTTCCCTGCAGGGACCCGCGTTGCTGCAAACTGGTGTCTGGGCCCGCCCCCCTTCAGGTTTTGGGGCAAGGGATCTAGACAGTGCCCTGTCACAGCCTTTCCTTTGTGGGACCCTAAGCAAGTCACTCGGCCTTGCTAAGTGGCTGATGATGAACTGGATGGGCTGGTATGTTAGTCTCCTGTCCCCATGAAAACGAACAGGCCTACAAATAGCCTTGTAATCTGGAATACAGGGTTTTGGGTTTTTTTTTGGATTTTTTGGCAGTATTAGGGGATTGAACTCAGGGCTTCATGCATGCTTTGCAAGTGCTCTAACACTGAGCTGTACCCCCAGCCCATTTGCCCATTTTTCACTTTTTACTTTGAGACAGGGTCTTGCTAAGTTACACAGGCCATCTCTGGCCTTGAAGTTGTGATCCTCCTGCCTCAGCCTCCCGAGTTGTTGGGATTACAGGCATGTACCACCGTACCAGGCTTTTGAATACGGTTCTTCATTAGGAAAATATTTCTTATAAATAAGGCAATGTGGTCAGGCACTGTGGCACACAGTGACTCAGGCAGCTGAGGCAGGAGGATAGAAAGGTTGAGGTCAACTCAACTTAGCAAGATCCTGTCTCAAAATAGAAAAATAAAAAAAGGGGTTAGGGTGCACCTCAGTGTTAAGACCAGTTGCCTAGCATGAATCAGACCCTGGGTACAACCCCCTCCCATTGAAAAAATAAAAAATATAATAAGGCGATGACATTTCTTGGTGTGGATAAAATCTTGGGAGACTGGAGGCATCAGGCATGGGACAGCCTTAAATATGCTTCGTGGGAGGCTTCAAGTTAATGCTTGCCAAAGCCATTTCTATGGCACATCCTGATCCCTACCCTAAGAGTGAACTTCTAAAGGGTATTCAGGGTAAAGAGCAAGGTGGAGCTCACATGCAGGGTCACCAGTGTGGTATTTTCGTTCCTATGCTGCATAGCTATTCTGTGCTGAAGCAGCTTCTCAAAAAAAAAAAAAAAAAAAAAAAAATCCCCAAAAAACCTAGATACTATAAAAGCTGCACCAACAATAAGTACAAATCAGATGCAGTGTTCAAAGATATGATTACTAAAGCTGTGTTTTTCCCATTTTTCCCTGGCTGATAGTGTTTGGGGATCATTTGATAGCCTGGATTTTCACTTAAAATATTTAACATACAGTCACACTTATTTTTTCAATTGTAAAAGAGAGAAGAGAGAGAGGTAGGTGTTAGCCTGCCTGGCCTCCCTTCTAGTGCAGATGAGCAGTTTGGCATAGTGGCTGGAGGTCAGCCTTGTGAACACAGAGCACAGCCCACAGGTCACATCAGAGGCCTCTTAATGAGCAATTCCTGTGTGCCAGGTGTCAGGTCACACACCCAGAGCATGTAATCTCATGGAATCCTCATGACAACCCTGTAAGGTAGGTGCCATTATTATGCCTGTTTCACAGATGAAGAAACAGGCCTAGCGAGGGAGTCACTTGCCCCAGGTGATAGTCAGTGGCAGAGCCTGTTCCTGAGTCGCAACCAGGCCCCCAACCTCCTTGAGGACCCCCAGTATTGTTGCTCTGGGTACTGCTGCCCCAGCCCTCTGTGTCCTGCTCTGTGGCCTTGGTTCTAGGACACAGCAGTATCTGGAAGGAGGGGCTGGAGTGGAGCACCCAAAGGCTCCTCACGCCCACTCCTGTCTTACTCAGAAGCCAGTGCCTCTGCCAGGTCGCTTCCCATCCTCAGCTCTTGTCAGCACAGAAAAGAGGAACTGCTTCATCTTGTGCCCCTCACCCCCAATGCCACCCTCTCATGCTGCAGCCACAGGACTTCAGTCCTTTTTGTTCTGTTTCCTCCCCCTGCCCCTGTGGCCCTGGCCCTGCCTGTGTGCCCACAGCTGCCTGGCCTTCTATCAAGTCCAAGCCCAAGGCCTCAGGGGATGCCCCAATCCCAGTGGCCCAAGCACTCCTGGAAATCTGCCTTCCACAAGGACAGATAGTGGCACAGGGTAAAGGCAGGTATGGTCAGTGGTTGCCTGCCAGGCCTTCCACCACCCAAGGCCAAGTCCACCCCTCAAGCCTAACAAACACAACTCCCTCTTAGAAGCGCCCACACTGTTCTTTATTGGTGTCTTGTGTGAGGTCAGAACTTTCCACTTAAAATATTTAGTTTGTACCTGTACACAGCATATATGTCCCCCTACCTTTGGGGAAGGGCCAGGGAGGGTGGGGTGAGAGGGGATGGGCTGGTGATCAGGGGGCAGAAGTGGGTTATTAAGAAGCATCTTGCTTACTAACATGAAGCCTCAGGCCTGCCAGAGCAGGAATGAGGCCTCATTGGCTTAGAGGAGGGGCCTCAGAGGACAGGCACACAGTGCCCAACTAGCCGGCGGGGCCAACATCCCAGGGATGGAGTGGGGGGTCTGGGCCTCTGCTCCCCCAGGCCTCCCTCCCCGTCCTCTGAGAGAATAAAGGGTTTTGGCTTCAGCCATGGACCTACGGCCGCCCGGGCGGCGTCTTCTTAACTGATAGAGATACAATGTGCATCAACAGGGCGATCGCTTCTGACCCACACGGGCAGGCAGGAGGGCGGCAAGAGGCACCGCGGGGGCCAGAATCAATCCAACATGTCTTTGGTTTGAGGGTTCCCTTCCCTACTCTAATCCCCTGACCCATCCTCTAGGGTGGGCCTGGGGCTGGGCACAGCCCCTCAGTTACTCACTGAGGTGCTGGGACTTGTAAGAGAGGATTTCAGCGGCTAGCTGCTGGGGGTCCAAGAGCTGCGGGAAGCGTGTCATTACAGCCTCTACCAGGTGAGGGGGAAAGACACCGCACAGCTTGGTGTACACGCTGGCCCGCTTCTTGGCTAGGCTGCCTGGCCCACCCCAGGGTCCTCCCTCAGCCCCTGGGCCAGGCTCCTGAAGGATGGGGGTGGGTGGGGGCAGTGGGTATGGCTCAGACCAGTATTCTCGAGGGGGAAAAGTGGGAGGTGGGGGTGCGTAGTCAGCCGGGACACTGAAGTGGCCAGAACCCAGCACCCGTCCAAAGGCAGGGAAGGCAGGAGTGGCCTGGAGCTCAGATCCATAGGCGTGGTAGCCGGTGTAAGGGCCCCGGGGTGGGCCTGCCTCTCCGGGGCCACCTCCTCGCACCCCCCACAGTTCTGACATCTGGCTCTCCAGAGAGCCAATGCCCGAATCCAGGCAGTCCTGGGAGGTATAGGGGAGGGAGTCCAGGGTCTGAGGGAGCCAGTCTGTGGGCCCGAAGCTGCTGCCACTGCCCCCACTAAGCAGGAGGCTCCTGCCCACCGGGGCAAAGTTCTGTGTCAGTCCGTCTTGGCGGGGCCCTGAAGAAGCCCGGGCCCCCAGCTTCTTCCCATCCAGGCTGCTCTGCTCACCCTCTGGGGGCACAGTGCCCGGCTGAGAGGCAGATGAAGGCCGCTGGCCACTTTTGTCCTTGCCCGAGGCCCTGGGGGGTGAGAGGAGGGCATTGGCACGGAGTTCATCTGCCACAGAGCGCTGGGGGCGGCTGGGCCGCTCGGGGTGGAAGAATCGGCACTTGATCCCATAGGTGCATTTCTTCCCTGCAAGAGGAGCGAGAGGGCTCTAAGCAGGAGCCACGGGGAGGGGACACACAGGAACCTGGGGATGCGTCAGACAGGGGCGGTGGTCCCCACAAGGCAGTGGCTGGCTTAGGGGCTGGCAGAGGGGCAGGGGTGAGGGCTATGTGCCTAGCTGGGTCTTACCATAGGGACATGGCTGTCTCCTGTGATCAGAAGGGAGTGGCTTCTTACGTAGGAAGTTGTCCAGGCTGGGCCCATGCCGGCCCAGGGGGTCATCAGGAGGCATGAACCTGCAGGGCAAAAAACTCTCTGGATAAGGGAGCCACCAAGGAGGACTTCCACATGCCCAGGAGGGGCTGGATGGCCACCTTGTTGGGAAGAACAGGAGAACAGCCTTAAATTGGTGCCAGTTTGTAGGACATCCAAGACTTCTGAGCCCTCACTGGGTCACCCCAAGGGACGAAGGGGGCCCCCAGTCCAGAGGGCTACAGTCCAGGGGCACCTTTAGGTCAACTCCCAGGCCAGGGGGTCTCCGAGGTTGTGAAGAGGCGGCACCCTGACTATCTGCATCTCTGGCTGTACCTCTGCCCTGGCCTCTGCTAGAGGGAAGCAGCATGGGCAGCTGAAGAGCTGCTCTAGGCATGGGTGGCTGGAGAGCTGTCTTCCAACGGGCTGCATCCCATCCGCAGTGTGACTACTCCATCCACTAAATTAGAAACAGCTGCCCTGACTGGGCCCAGCCTTCTCTCTGCATCCATCTCACTTCCAAAACCATCTGCAGCCCTACCATGGCCCCTGTGGCCACACAGCCAGGCAGCACTCAGTCCTGCCCACCCCTCAGGCCTTCTGGGGAACAAGCCTACTTGTCATTGACGAAGGAGTACATGAGCAGCCGCTCCTCAATGAAGCGCTTCCACTCCTGCCGCTCGCCCTGGAGGTCCCGGTACGTGTCATTGGAGACCACGACCCCATCGGAGTCGTAGGCCAGCTTCACGATGAAGCGGTCGTCATAGCACACGACCCGCTTGCCACCCACGCGCCGTGACGGTGTGAACACCAGGATCTTCTTCTTCTCTAGGTCCCGCAGGATGTGCTGGTCTGGGGGTAACAGGGTGCAGCTCAGGGCCCATCTGGGACCGAAAGCCAGGCCTCCAGGGCTCCCTACCCTCCTGTTCACTAGTTTCAGGGGCTCTTAATGCAAAATTCACGAGCACAGAAGCCAGCCATGCCAAGGCCAGCCATGCCAAGGCTATTGCCACACCTTACTGCTTGAAGACTGACAACACCTGCGCATAGGACTGACCCGCGTGGCAAGAGCTCTGAGCACACAGCTGGCCTTGGCTTTGGCTGTTCGCCCAGCCTGTCTTGTAGTGGTTCATGAAAGAGTGCCTCACCTCTGTTCCTTGCATGGGCAGGACAAGGCTAGTAGCTCCCACTTGGAAGGGTCCATTCTTCCTGGGGCCCACAGACACACCCAGCCTGCACTGGGATCTCCAGACTTCTAGAGAGACTCTAACTTACCCCAAGGTTGGCGGCTCTCGTGCAGGCAATGGTAACAGCTAGTACACAGAGAGCATTCACCCTGGGTGGGTATTCTCCCAAGCACTTACACACTAACTCACCTGCTCTACCCAACAGCCGTGTGAGGAAGGCTGTTACCATTTTACATATGAGTAGCATGATGGCTCAGAGCAGCGTTAACCCAGGTTTTCCCCGGCTCACAGAGTCAGGCTTCCAGCCCTGGCTGTTTTGGCCCAGAGCCCACAGCCTCAATTACTAAACTACACTGTCCCTCTGCCACTGGGGATGCTGAAAGACTAGGATGAGGTGGGTGCCCAGCATCTGAGGGAGAGGCTGGACACGGTGATTCCTTTCTTTCTTTTTTTTGGGAGGGGGTACTGATGGGCTGATCCTGGTGCCTCGAGCATACTTTGCCTCAAGCATACTTTCCAAGTGCTTGACCACTGAGCTGCACCCCAACCCATTTTGCACTCTTTTATCTTGAGATAAGGTCTCGCTAAGTTACCCAGGCTGCCTCTGGCCTCGAACCTGTGATCCTCCTGCCTCCACCTCCCAAGTCACTGGGATTACAGGTGTGTGCCACTGCGCCTGTCTGGATAAGGTGGTTTCTAATGCCCCTTGTTCAGAGTAGGGCTGCTGAGGGCAGCAAAAATGGAGATAAGAAATGCTGGTTCCTGCATGAAGTCTAGAAGTTGCTGGTCCTGCCCATAGGGTCCCTTGGGGAAAACCAGAGCTCTCATTGCAGTGAGGCCACCCCACCTCCAGAGGGACCACATACCTGTGATGGGCACGTCGGGCCGAGGCTGCTCCTTCCTCCAGGACGGCACAAACGCTGTGATGTCTGTGTGGCCCCGCTCAAGGAACCAGTTCACGGCCAGCAGGATACCCCGGCAGGAGAAGACCTCCTTGTTCCCATGGCTGGGAGGGAGAGGTGGGTCAGGTCAGCCCCCAAGGGCAGACAGCTCACTGTCACTGAGGCACGCTCCACCCCCCACCTGGCCTTGCTGTGCAGTCTCAGGGCTCCGCCTGTGGCCCAGTGCCAATGGGGCCCGAGGCCTTGTTCCCTGGGCTGGTTCCCACAGCGCCTGGATGACCAGCCCCAGCCGGGGGACTTTCCCTGAGTTTCCATCTCCTGCAAGTGTGGATCCACCCAGGAATCTGGCAGCACTGGCTCCCGCGCTGGGGGAAGGGCAGGCCACTTGCAACACACCTGGGGGTGGGGGAAGGCGTGGGGAGACTTCGGGTTCCTGCCCCACCCGCCTGGCTGGGAGACTCTGGGCCCATGGGGACAGATGTGCACACACAGACTGAGTCACCTCCCTTCCCTCAACACCAGGAGCTCCTCAGCAGCACTGTGGTGGGGGTGGGAAGCACCAGCCTGGCCAGTGGAGGAAAAACCGGCTGGCTCCAGATTAAAGGCCAGTCTGCGTACCAGGCCTCAGGCAGGACCCCAGAGGTGGCAGGGAAGGGGCCTCAGCAGGTCCACCCTTCCACAGGGTGAGCAGGCGCCTTTCAGTGAGAATGTGAAAGGCCACTGCTTTTCCTCTGGAGGTGACAATTCCCTGTAATGTACCCCACCTTGAAGAGTGTGACCTGAGTCAGAAAGATGGCCAGGAAGCCTGTGGGGGACTCCATAGCTCACAAGGAGAGCTGGGCCATGGATGCCCTCCCTGCCCTGGCCCATGGATCAGGCCTCGCCTCATCCAGAGCCTTGAGGGGTCCTAGGGTTCTCTGGCTCTCAATTCTTCCATTTGAAAAACATTCCCAGCATTCTGTAGCCTCCTTAAAACATGCCATGTCAGTGTGACAACTTTCCCTTTGACTTGAGGCCAAAGAGGTCTTGGCAAAGGAGATTTTGTGGGAAGGTGGGGAGGATACTGGGTGTGGGGTTACCTCCCCTGCCCCTCGCTGGCCCCTTGGTGAACAGCTCAGACTCTTGTATTTGGCAAATAAAACAGAATAAATGTTACGTAAAAGAGGCAAGTCCATGGCAGACCACATCCTGTGAGTGGCTTTGGGGGGTGTGTGACAAGTGAAGCCCCAAGAGAAGGTAAATTGGGAGGTGGGGCAACTAGGGGGGCACAGGGCAGTCTGGGGGTGAGGCTGAGGCTCCAGGGTCTGAAGTTCTCTGTAAATTGTAGGGGTGACAAAGTTTAGCCCCAAGGCAGCACTCACCCCTGCCTGGCACAGCCCTCCCCACTAGGCAGCCTGCTTGTAGTAACAGTTAACTCTACTGAGAGCTACCAACCTGGAACCCGGCCCATGAGGAGAGTGTGGTCACTGCCGTCCCTGTTCTGCAGCCACTAGCCTGCCTTCCTGACCCTAACGGAAGACCCAAAGTTTATTCGGGAGACAAAAGCTCCCAATCTTGAGTTTGAGCAAGGCATGCTGAGAGAAAAGAGCAGGCTGGGGACAGAAATGATGTGTCTGGTAAACTCTGGCTCTTCCTTCAGGAACGCATGCCAGGTGTCACTGCCTGAGAAGCTTCCTTGACCTACCAGCATGGGTCAGGTCACTGGTCTGTGTCTTTACAATGCCCAGTGCTGGCCCCATATCACTGCCCCCTTCCCTAATCCCTCAAGGTTTCTACCCAGAACATGGAGCGGTCATCTCTGGCTGGGCTCCTTGTCCCAGGGGTGCAGTGTGCACATACACCACCTGTCACCCCATGCCCCCATACACACTCGTGCACATACATGTGCCAGCATCAAGTGTGGGACCTCAAGGGATGCCAGGGCTCCCAGGGCTTGTACTGCCTCTGGGCACTGAAAGCCTTGGCTGGGCATAAGTCTGCTCTCAGCAGCCTTGGCACCCAGAATGTTCCCTCAGCAGGTAGTCAGAGCCCTACTCTTGGCAGGAGAGCCCAGGAGGCCTGGAGCGCCTGGGACAGCTCATTCATTCCGATTCATTGCAGTGCGGGAAGCTCAGTCGACCCAGGAAAACCACACAACCCCCACCTCCAGAGTCCTGTTTGCCTGAAGGTCAGGGCCCCCAGCCTGGCCAACCAGCCTGATGGGATGTGTACATGGGAGACTACCTCTGACTCCACAGTTCCCACCCCAGGACAGAGGGCAGGGCGGCAACAGCCTCCCTAGGTGAAAAGATCTGTCTGGGCTGGGCCTGACTAGCGGAGAAAAATTCCCTTAGAAGGAAACAGAGGTGAATTTCCCCACAATTTGCATATGGTGGGGGCTAGCCCGCCTGGCCTGCAGGGAGGGGGCGGCAGGGCAGGAACCATGCAGCAGCTGAGACAGGAAGTCTCAGGCTGGAATTCCCCTCCAGCCGCTGCCCGGGCTCAGAAACCCCCAGCAGGCAAGGCACTCTCTCCAGTGTCAGCTCCCCTGAGCACCCCTTGCCACCGCCCCTTGTCCCTCCCAGGTCCCTCCTCCTTCTGCCAGGATACAAACACACACAGAGCACATGGCTGCCCCAGGGCTCAGCCTCACTGGCCCAAACCCTCCAGGAGAAGTCAAAGACACCCCCCTCTCCCTCTTACCCCACCACCCAGCTCCTAGCCCAGCTCAAGCTGGAGTCTGAGAGGAGATCCTGAACTCCCAAGGGCAAGCTGTGACCTGCTGCCCTCTGGCATGGATGCCAGTGTTTCTCAGCCTCCAACCCAGGATCAACCCACTTCAGATATGGGAAGACTGGCCTGAAGGTGGTGGAAGGGGGCCCTGAGCCTGGCCAGGACCAGCTGGACAGCTCACTTGCCCCAGCTGGACTAGGAGTAGGTGGGGCCAAATGCCAGCGGGGCAGAGGCCTGACGTAATTACAGGCTTGCTGGGGGCGGAGCCCTCCCCACTTCCCACTTTGTGTGTGTCTGGGGTCTCCCCGAGTCTATGCCAACAGGAACTTTTCCTTGTGAGTGATCCACCCAGTCCTGACTCACTAGCCAGTGTGCAGGGAACTGGGAGAAAGCAGGGCCAGAGGGTGGGGTCTAGACTGAAGAGAGAAGTCAGGGCTCCTAAGGTCAGAGGCAGCCTGGCCTTCCCCTCTGCCCCCACAACCACTCCATTCCCTGTGAGTCAATGCACCTGGGACAGGTACTGGGGCCTGGGAGCCCCTAGAGATTAGTCCAGCCCAGGCAGCTTCAGCTCAATCAGCACAGACCTGCCACAGCTCACCTGCAGCCAGAACAACAGGGCACCCTCCCATACCCCCCAGGGAGAACCAGCTCCAGCTGACAGGTCACATCTGGTCCTCCTAGCTATGAAGGTTTCTGCAGCTGAGCCTGCTTCCATGGGCGCCTAGGTCTGGGACAAGAAGGTCTGGGAAGACCCAGCCATTGAATAAATTTAACAACAGCAACAACTGGTTCACTGAGCACTTCCAACTCTCTGGGTTCTGTGCCTTCTGTGTGTCTGCTCCCCACAAGGACCACCTGTCTTAGAATTGAGGAAATGAGGCTGTGAGCAGTTAAGGAATGGCTCCTGTAGAGACAGCTGGAGCCCACAGGTTGTGGCAAGTGAGGAACAGAGACTGAGAGGCTGACTTCAGGAAAGACCACAGCATAAGTTGAGCTCCAGAGGCAGAAGGACCTGGATTCGAATCTTTGCTCCACCACTTACAATAGTGTGGCCCTGGGCAAGGCTTTGCACTTCTGTGTTTTCACCCCTATGACATCCCTAAAATACCTCCTGCAAAGAAGGAATGAGGCTGGCACACAGTTGGAACACATAGAGGTCCTTTAGACCAGTCCATGGAATGAAGCCAACCTCCTTCTGGAAGGCCCTTCTACCACTGCAGCAGAGACACACGGCCACCATTCCACCTATCATCTCCACCGAGTGACACGTACCTCATGGCCACATTGCTCCCATCGATGACCACTGGCCTGAGATCGCTGCCTTCCTTGTCCTCTGGGGGTGAGGGCTCCAGGATAGGAGCCTTAGGCATGCCCCCGCCCCGAGGCACCAACGGGAGCTGAGGGTTGGGGTCCGGGGAGGCCTGGCGCTCCCGCTCCATGACTGACCCATGTTTCACCAGCTCCCCCAGCACTGTGTTGGTGTCTGCCTGGACCCCCAGCTTCTGAAGGACGCTGTGGATCTCAGCTGATGAATAGCCCAGCTTCCGGAAGAAGTCCACCTTCATCTGCAGCTCAGAAGCCGATGCCTCCTCAGGAGCAGGCTCCTGGGCTGACCGGGGGCTGTCCCGGTGGCTGGGGCTGTCCTCAAGACCCCACAGGCTCATGGTGGGGCTGGCTTCCTGGAGGGGCCTCTCCCCACAGGGGTCACTCATATCTCAGACTTCTGGAAGGCACCCGTCACAGTTCCTATTGGACACCACAGTTAGGGATGAGGAACATCACTTTCTTTCATCCTCTCTCTTCCCTGCCCCACCCAACAGCATGAGGCAACACTGAGTTGGTAGCACTCCACAAAGCCATCCTCGAGTGTCAGCTCAGGTCGTCCTCTCAGAAACCCTCACCTTGGGTTTATCATTCACATTCTATAAAGAAGGAAACTGAGGCACAAGCACTAAGAACTTGCTCAAGGTCATCCTAGCTGTAAACTAGTGACACAAAAACTTGAACTTGATCTGATTCCACCGCCAAACCCACCCCCACGCCAACCCAGGGGACCCAAAAGGCAGGGGCGGGGCTCTGAGATGGAAACCTAGGGTTGGAAGTGCGCCCGGGCCCGGGGGCTCCCCCGTTGAGGATATCCCCTTCGTCCGTCCGTCTCACACTCAGAACCCAGGCCCAGAAGGCGCAGGGCCCGTGACTGGACTCCCGGACCGGGGGAAGACAAGTTCCGGGGCGACCACGGGGGAGAAAAAGTTGCTGGGAGACTCCGGTTGGCTTCCGGGCTCCGGTGACGCGAGGCCGTCCCGTCCCGAGACCTGCGCGCTCTCGGCGCCCCTTCCCCAGGGCTCCCCCGACTTGGGCTAAGTTGTGGGAGTCCTGGGGACCCGTGATGCCGTAGGGAGCCCACCCCGCATCCCTCCCCACGGGTCGGAACCAGCCGGAGCGCTCCCCAACCCCCTCCGTCCAGATCCCGCCGCCCGCTCCCCTCCCCGCCGCCTCCTGCTCACCCCGCCGAGCGCCAGCCACGGCCCGCGGCGTCTCCATGGGGCCGAATCCTCGAGGGCAGCCGACCGCACCTTCGCAAGCCCAGAAGACAGGCAGGTGCTTTAAGCACCGTGACGCGGAAGCCGGGCAGGGCCACCGCCCCTTCCTGCTCCGCCCCCCACCCCGCCCCTCCCGCCCCGCCTCAGGCCCCGCCCCCGGTCCGGCCCGCCCCGCGGTCAGCGCGCCGCCTGCCCGGTCAAGGGTTAGGGATAGGCGTTCGTGGCCCTTACAGCGCGCCTGGAGTCCCCCACGGCGTAGGGCTCTGCAAGAGAGAGTGCGCTGGCTGCTCCGCGTAAGGTAAGCACGGCTGTACCAAGTGTGCACACCTGTCAAGAACTGACCGCCCCGCGTGCCTGTGAGCGATAGAAAAACAGTAACAGCTAAGATCAGGAACTTGACAAGTACACCTGGCCAGATAAAAGTAGTCAGGTGTACATGGAGTGAACTAGGTACGCAGAGCTGGGGCCACACACCGTTGGAGGTAGCGCCATAGTTATAAAGGCAGGTACACCCAGGCAGGTACACCCACGCAGGCACTTTTCAGATTGAGACCGGGCCTACCGACAGGTACTCCACAAATGAAGCCAATACACAGAGGTGGAGTTACACCCAGAGCCATGTACATTTTATCTAGAATAAGTACCTTCCCAAGATAGACGGGTATAACCTGCAGTTGCACAATGACTTGAAGAGAAGAACGACTGGAAGGAGGAACATTGACACCAGTCCCCATGTCAGTGTTTACGGAAGAATATTGTTGCCACTCTGCAAAACCCAACCTGATCCCCACAGGAGGAAGCACTCTGCTTCCATGAGGATGCTTGTAGGTTCCCAGGTCAGTGCTGATCCGTCACACGAGTAGAGCACTTTACAGTGTCTGCTCAAAGGTTTAGATGAGGAAGACAGAGATGATCCTAGCTGTTTACCCATGAGAAACTCAGACAGATGCAGAACCAAGATCAAGAGCTCTCACTCCAGTGCATCAGGGGCCATGTTGCCACTTTGGAAACTACCAGTGATCTAGGGCAGGGGGGAGCCTGGTTTTCAGTGTGTATGTGGACGTGTGTGGTTGTGTGTGAATGCATGTGCACAAATGAAGGAGAGGACAGGGAGTAATGGAATACAAAACCCAAAAGCTAGAGGACAAAGTCTCTATAGTACCACCAGCTTACTTTGCAGATGGGGAAACTGAGGCCCAGGGAGCCAAAGCACTCAAAACTGAGTGCTTATTACTGTGTGCTGATATTTTTATTACATTAGTTCTGCTTTATCAAAAGCGTATGTTCCCTACAGACAATGATTATGTTATAGTAAAAAATTGTTTGCTATAAGATACTATAGATACAGCTGTACATCTATTGCTTAAAGAATAATAGTAATACTTTTTAAAAATCCAGAAACCTATCATCTAACTTAAAAAAGAGGTAAGGGGTCAGCTACCTTTGAGGCCCTCTGGGTGTCCCATCACAGCCTCCTTTCCCTGTGCCAAGGATCTGCTTTCCTTTTAGCTTTGGTACATTTGTGTGAATCCCTAAATAGTATATTGTGTAGTTTTTCTTTTTGTTGTTGTTGTTAGGTGCCGTCGAGTCGGTATCCGACTCATAGCGACCCTCTGTACAACAGGGTAAACACTATTGTCAGTGCTTCTCTGCTGCTCATAGGGTTTTCAATGGCAGATTGATTTTTGGGAGGGGGTTGCCAGGTCCTTCTCCCACACCTACAGCTTCTGGTGTTCCCAGGCGGTCTCCCATCCAAGTACTAACCAGGCCCGACCCTGCTTAGCTTCCGGGATCTGACGGGATCGGATGCCACAGGGCTACAGCTGCAGGCTTTCTTTTTGTTACTTTATGCAAATAAAACCATTCTATAATTTTGTGATTTCTTTTTTCTCACAGCATTCTGTTTTTTAAAAATCCATGTCTATTGCCTGTGTATCTATCATTTATTTTGTTGCTGCTGTTTAGTATTCTTTTTTTGTGTGTGTGGTACTGGAAGTTGAACCCAGGGTCTTGTGCTTGCATGCTTTGCAATGCTGTACCACTGAGCTGCACCCCCAGCCCATTTTTTTTACTTTTTGAGACAGGGTCTCACTAAATTAGGCAGACTGCCTCTGGTCTCGAATTTGTGATTCTCCTGCTTCTGCCTCCCAAGTCACTGGGATTATAGGTGTTTGCCACCGGCTGTTTAGTATTCTTTTTTTTTTTTTTTTTTTTTTTTGTGGTACTGTGGGTTGAACCCAGGGCTTCGTGCTTGCATGCTCTGCAAGTGCTGGACCACGGAGCTGCACCCCAGCCCATTTTTTTAACTTTTTGAGACAGGGTCTCTCTAAATTACGCAGATTGCCTCTGGTCTTGAACTTGCGATTCTCCTGCCTCCGCCTCCCAAGCCGCTGGGATTATAGGCGTGCGCCACCACGCCTGGCCCTGATTAGTATTCTTTTATGAATATACTCCTGGTTATTTGCCTGCAGCTGTTCCACTGTGGCATTCAATCTTGTCAGATATCAGAAGCTAAGCAGGGTTGGGCCTGGTTAGTACTTGGATGAAGACCACCTGGGAACACCAGTTGCTGTAGGCTTGGGAGAAGGATCCGGCAACCCAGTCCTCCCCCCAAAAAATCTGCCATTGAAAACCCTATGAATAGTAGAAAAACAGTAACAATACTGTTTTGCCTGTTGTACATAGAGTCACTATGAGCTGGACACCAATTCAGCAGCACCTAACAATAAAACAACCTGGTGACTTACCCATTCCCCAGTTTGTCGTTGGGTATTTATTCTAGGGTTTTTTTTAACCATTACAAAGAGTATGCTTTGGATAGTCTCATACATGTCTACACACAATTGCAGGGCTGAGGAAATGGATGCTCAGAGATTGGGAAAGGTGAAGCTGCTGGCTCAGGGGCTGCTGGAATCAGAAGTCACACACCCTCCCCAAGGCACACCATCTTGCTTTGGACACCTGCTTGTGAGAGGTCCCATGAGAGGGAGGAGAGAGTGCATATGACCCGTCCCCAGGCTCTTCCTGGGGCTTACCAGACCCCACCTGGCCATATGCCTATTTTGGTGCCTGGTCATCTTTGAAGATCCCAAGGTATCCCCCAAATACAGCAACCCCTGGGGCCGGCAGGCTGAGGAGAGAGGGATCCTGTCTAGTGAGTGCCAGCTCAAGACTGATGTGCATGCCATGGGCCTACAACCATTGCAGCCAAGCTCAGAGCGCGATGTTCCCCAATCATCCCCAGCCCCTCTTGCATTTGAGAAGAGCTCAGAGATGACAGGCACTATTCCTTGTAGTAACTACCTATAAGGTAGTAAAAATATTAATTGACATGTTCAGGTTAATGTAATAATGATTGCAGTAACCCACCACAGCAATATTATCCATTTAGAGAGTGCAGTGGGCACTTGGCCAGTGCCCGTGCTTCTGCTTCTCCTTACCCGAGTGCCCTCTCTCTCCCCTCTCCACTGCTGCTGGCCAATTCCACTAATTTTTTTGGTGATGTCACCTCCTCCGTGAGGCCTGCTGGGTTGCTTCCTCCTCAGTGCACTGTTCCTGAGTCCTCTTTACTTGCTAAATTGTCACTGCCTGCCTTGGACCTCCTCCTGGGACTAGACTGGGACTCCACCCATGCTCCTAGACCCATGCTATATAACACTTGATAGAGGGAGCCGGCAGGAGGCAGGGTGTGTGTGTGTGTGTGTGTGTGTGTGTGTGTGTGTGTGTGTGTGTGTGTCATGGAGCTCTCTTCCCCCGCCAGTGAGCCCCAGTCTTACTTTGTCCCGATCAGGATCATGACAGTGGCTCTTCCTGAGAGGTTGGCTGTCTTCTGCAGAACTTAGGGCTGCTCTGGGGAACCCCTGCTCCACTTACAGCTGGATTTTGCAAACCTTGATCCCAGAGCCCAGGAGCCCTCTGGGTCTGAGAGTGCTGAGCCCATCCGCCTCCTGTTCTGCTTGTTGCACACCCATCTTGGAGGCTCGTCTTGCCTACTTCCTTCCTGGAGCCTGTTTGCTCTCTGGCCACCTGCCTGCCTGGGTGCCCAGCCAGCCTGGGTGAGATCTCCAAAGCTCCCAGACTGGTGGCCCCTTAAGGGTGGGTAGGGGAGGCTGGAGAGGGAAAGGTCCCAGGAATGACCATGGACAGCTCAGCCTCGGGAGGACACAGGAACTGGGCTACCTCTACAGCAGGGCTGGTGGGATGCCCTTGCAAGGCGGCCACCTAGGGTACATTGAGATTCAGCCAGGCCTCCTGGAAGTGGAGAAAGGACCAGGTCCCTCCTATGTTTTCAGGCTCTTGGCATAGTTTTTAAAAAACTTGTCACAACAGGGCTACAAAAATTGATGTGTGTTTTAAACGGCAACTAAACAATTAACACTTTTCTCATGCCTTGAAATGTAGCACCATCTATTTGGATTATAAACAAGATAATTGGAGGATTTGTTTTATTTTTATTTATTTATTTATTTATTTATTTATTTTTTGGAGAAATGTCTGATTCTAGAGCTGGGACAGGAAAAAGGTGAACCTGGAGCATTCTTGGCTAGAGAGTTAAGAAGGGCTCCAAACACAAAAGAATGGGGGGCATGGCAAAAGGACCCTGGAACCAAAGGAGCTCCCTGTGGCCAAGCTGGAACAATGAGAGTGACAGGGTAAATAGTAGAATAGTGGATTATAACCCAGAGTACCAAATAAAGATCGATGAGTCCATACTGATGTCAATAATTTACTGAATATATACCTAACTGAGGAAGAGGTGAATGTTTTCTTTTCTCTTTTCATCTATTCTTTCTTCTTTCATTTTCTTTTCTTTTTTTTCTTTTCCTTTCTTCCTTTCTTTTCTTCCTTTCTTGCTTTCTCTTTCTTTTTTCTTTCTTCTCCTCTCCTCTCCTCTCCTCTCCTCTCTTTTCTTTTCTTTTCTTTCCTTTCCTTTCCTTTCCTTTCCTTTCCTTTCCTTTCCTTTTCTTTTCTTTTCTTTTCTTTCTTGCTATGTAGCCCAGGCTGGCTTTGAACTCTTGATCCTCCGCCTCAGCCTCTGGAGTCCTGGGATTTGCTGGGATTTCAGGTGTATACCGCCGGGCCCAGCCTGAGGGGAATCCTCCTTACAGAATTCCCAAGAAGGAATATACGTTTCCTGCATCCCTTGCAGGAGGTAGAGCTTCCAAGTGCTATGGACTTACTGAGTTGCTTGTAACCAATAGAGCTAGAAAAGGAAAACCCAATGACTTTCTAGTGGAGAAACCTGGCAGAGTGCACCCTAGCCAAGGGATCAAGGTTAGTATCAGCACAGGTAAATCATGTGAACATCATATACCCGCCTCTTACCTCCATGACATTGTGTGATCGAAAGGCCACTTCACCTCTGTGGTATTCTTTCTAAAAACTCAGAACCCCAGAGAAAAATATCAGAAAAAAACAAGTTAACAACCATTCTTACAGAATACCTGACTGGGACTCCTCAAAACTGTCAAGGTTGTGAAAAGCACAGAAAGACAGGAATGGTCATAGACCAAAGACCGGCTGACTAGATGCAGGGTGGTACCCTGAGTTGGATCTGGGGATAGAAGGAGCAGTGAAGAGAAAGCTGGGAAAATTTGAACGAGGACTAGAGTTGAACTAACAGTCATGTACCCATGTGGCATTTCTGAGTTTGATAAAACGTACCCTGGTGGTGTAAGATGATAGCATTGAGGGGGCAGAATCTGGGTAGGGGAAGGTGATGGGAACTTCTTTGCACCATGTCTGCAGCTCTTCTGTAAACCTAAAGTTAATTCCCAATCCAACAGTTCATTTAGAATGTATACCTAAAACTTCATGGCCCTTAGAGTTGGTATGTTTTGGTGATGGGGCCCAGTGTCTTTGTTCTTTTGTTTTGTTTTGTTTTTTGTTTTTTGTTTTAACAGTGCTGGAATTTGATCTCAGAGTCTTGCTGAGCATGGTGGGCAAGTGCTCTCCCACTGAGCTCCATCCCCAGCCCTCATTCAGTTCTGTTGGTCTATATCCTGTAACTGAGTTGAATCCCATTTGGAGAAAACGTCCAAAGTCTAAACTTGAGGCCTTTTTGTCCAGGAGCCCGGACCAGATGACCTTTCTGCTTCCCCTCTTCTTGCTGCCCCTGCCCCCCATTCAGCTGCTCTTGCTCTCCCTTTTCTGACCTTGAATCTGACTGCTAGCTGGAAAACCCCTAGAAATTGATTAACCTGAAACTGTATGGATGGGGAGATTGAGTGTGTGTGTGGGGGAACCGGCCTTATCTCTGGGTACATGCCAAGTTCATTTAGGCCAAGCTGAGAACAGGACTAGCCAGGCTTTCTCTACCCAGGCATCCCTGGACCTGTGTGCAGAGATGGAGGTCAGACCCACACAGGACCCTGCAGCACCTGTGACTCACCTGGGCACCAGGTAAGGGCAGTGCTTGAAAGGTAGGGAGGAACCTCAGGCACTGATTGGCGGGAAGGGGGTGGGGTGGAAGGTTCTCCTTCCTCTCACCATGATTCCCTTCACAGGTGAGTCCCACCTGGTTTTGAAGCTCCAGAAAGAGGCGGGGTCTGAAAGTGGGCAAAAGGTCGAATGTCTCTACCCCTCCACCCCTACCCTGAAGCCACTGCACTGAAGGGGCACAAGAGGGCTCTGCCGCCGGTGTGTGGAGAAAGCCCCGGTGTGTGAAGAAGGGTTCCTTGAGCTCCCTAATCTGCACAGGGGGACACAACTTCGGTGATATACTTGAAGCTGCCAGAGAACCCTGAGACCTTCCCTAGAGCTCGTGAGTAGGGCCCTGGGCTGAGGGGGAGCTGGGGGCGGGTGCTGGGGGATGTTCACACTTTTGGCCAGGGAGGAGGAAGTGCCTCCTCCCTGAACTATGACCCTGTGAGGCACCACCCTTGCGCCTTTGACGGTGGCTCCCTGAGGACAGGCCCAGGTCCCTGGTCCCCTGTGTGCCTAGCACAGGACCTGTTGTTGACGTTGGCAAGTCAATTGGTGAATTGGCATATGAGGAAGCCTGAGCATCTCCCATGATGCTTTGCCCTGTCCATCTCAGCTGCAGCCTCTTTCCAAGTTCCCTTGTGTGGGAAAAGGGCCTGGAGGCTCTGAACTGGGAGAGAGGGGAGGGCCAGAAGCCAGGCATGCAGGAACCAGCATGGAAGCCAGATCTGACCACTGAGTTGAGAGCTGGCTGCTGGCTTGTTTCATATCTGCTCACAAAGTCAGCATGGACCCACTCAGATGGGGTGGTTGGAGTGAGTGCCTAACAAGACCCCAGGAGTCACTAGGGTGCAGTTCACAGGCTGGCCAGGAGCTCTGATTGCAATTAGAGATACTGCTGGCCGATAAATATGCCATGGAGATTTACTGTGTCTCTGCAGCACCCTTTGCCCCATACCCTCTTCCTAACAGGACTGGGGATTTCCTAACCATGTGATTGGGACAGAAATAACCCCATTCTAGAGGCAGGGCCTAGCTGGCTTAAGCAAATCATAAAATCTCATCCTCTAGGCTATAATAACTTGTGCAGAAAAGACACATGGCCCTATTTAGATGAACAGAGTTAATGAGTCTCAATTCTGGGCCTTTTCAGAGCTAACTAGGAAGTAACCTCTTTCTTACTAATTACAAATAAGAAAAGGAAGTAGTGCCAGGAGTCTCCAGCAGCTACCTTGGGGCATATCATGGGAAATGGAGCCAAGAGACTGAAGAACATAGGTGCTTGGTAGCAGCTGCTGGATCAAGCCTTGCCTGAAGCTATCCCTAACTCTAGGATTTTTGGTTATGTAAGCCCATAAATACTGACACAGTGAAAAATGTCCTTTATAATGGTAATAATAATCACTTAATAATTATTAGGTATATAATTATTATGTAGACACAGCATTGGAGATAAAAATCTTACAAACCATGAAGTGTGTGTTTGGAAATAATAAAACAGACTCTTAGTGGTGAGATCAACAAACTGGTGGTATAGTTTGAGCTTAGCTATTGGGCTCACACTTAAAGTAAGGCCCAGAGAAGTTGTGAAACCTGCTCAAGGTTTTGTAGCTGCTTTGTAAGGCCTCTTGACTCTCAGTCCACTAAATCTTGGTACTTAATGATAATTGGAATACTTGAATTTCTGTCTATTCTCAGTGAAATCATTACATTTTCCTCTCTTGTATGTTTTTACAAGAGGGAGAAAAGGATGACAATTAATTCTCTTCATTTTCCAAACAGGGAGGCAGAAGCCCAGGGAAGCTTGAAAATTTGCCAAAGGTCACACAGCAAGGCAGTGGTAGAGCTGGTCCTAGATGCCAGCATATCCTGATATCATTTGGAGTTCAGCAACCCCCTCTACCTGCTGCTAGCCACCTCTGCTTCCGTGAAGGTAGGAGTAAAGATTAGGGGCATGGTGGGGCCCTTTTCTGACCTTGTTTCTCAGTTGCTGAGTAATCAGAGTTGTACAGGACAAGGAAGAGATTGTGGGCACTAGCATATGAGACCCTCCCTGGCAACTTAGGGAGACTAAGGGTATGAGGCTCAGTGAAAGGATATTTCAGTTGCAGATTGTCCAAAAGGGAGATTAGCCTAGGGAGGCTGTGCGCATGAGATTCTGGTCTCACAATGCCTAACATCCTAGCTCCAACACCTGTTCTCCAAGACCTTGCTCCAAGACCATTTTATGGCTCCCCCAAATTTTTAGCAGCCACAGGGCTGATATTCATAGCTGCACATACGGTGCACTGTATAGAGGAAATGGCAACCCCCTGGAGTTGTGCAGTTTACAGCTTGTACAACCATACATGGCAGGCTTAGGTTGCATTTGTCAAGATGTTTGGACACTTATACCATTTTAATAGCAATTGATGACCTTGACAACCCTTTATTGAATTAGAAAAAAATCATCTCATCATTTTTATAAGATCTGGAAGATATGTTGAGGAAATTTATCTTACTTTAGATCAGTCTGATCCCAATGATTATATTTGAAAGTTTACATGTAAAAAGATTCATTATTTTTAAAGGCTACTTTTGATTGCTTTCTATTTAATAAGTGAAGCCTACTGTATAATAGAATTTAAATTAATTTTGTGAGGAAAAGCAAGATTTATAGACAAATGAATTGAAGATAATTTGTCAGTCTTGATTTGGGAACTGAATGTATATTGAAATTATCATTTATAGATTGAAGCCTTACATGCTATGAATTTTTAAAAAGTAGATATGTTTGCTTTTAATACATGGGGGTTTAGAATTCTAGCATCTTGCACTTCATTTGGTGATTTATTTTACCATTTTAAACACACATTTTGTGCTTTGTTTTTAAATGAAGAGATGAGAGAACAGATATCACTTCCTCAAACAACCCATTTTGGTTATGAATAGCTATTATTTCCAAAAGATGAAAAGCCCAAAAGGGCTACATTTTCTGTTGATAGTGTCCATTTTTGAAGTGGTAGAGACATCTTGATGTTCTACATAAAATTTTTTTTAAAAAAACAGGTGATACGTTAATAGTGTCCAGGCGCAGGTGTGTTTACAGTAGGACAAAATCTCCTCTCCACGGTTGGTAAAGTGGTACTGCTCTGCTCTCCAGGACCAGTTGAAGTTAGCAGTTTCTCATGTATCTTTCCAGGAAGGACTTGTGGTCCATGAGCAAACGTTTGTACATGCACATGATTCTTTGTTTCTCTCTTTTCTTTAAAAACATTTTCAATATTTATTTCAATTTAGGACTGGAGTCTTGCTATGTAGTCTAGGCTGGCCTTGAACTTGTATCCCTCCTGCCTCTGCCTCCCGAGTTGCTGGGATTACAGGCTTGTGCCATCATGCCTGGCTCTCTTTATTTTATTTTGAAAGATTTTTGCCATAAAGAAATGACAAATATTTGAAGGCACAGATGATTAACCTAAATTAAATATTACACAGTATATTCATGTATCCGACATCACATGCTGTCCCATCTACAGCTCTATGTTTTTATGGTGCATTAAAAAGTAAATTGAAGTATAGAGCCAGGTGCCATGGTGCATGCCTGTAATCCTAGCAACTCAGGATGCTGAGATAGGAGTATCACAAGTTCAAGGCCAGGAGCAGCCTGGGCAAATTAGCGAGATCTGGTCTCAAAATAAAAAATAAAAAAGGGCCTGGAGTGAACCTCACTGGTGAAGCACTGAGCAGCATGTACGAGGCCCTGGGGTCAATCCCCTACTATTGCAATAAATTAATTGTTAAAGATCCTCCAAAATCTGCAACTTTTTAATCATTGACATGATGGCACAAATGGAAAGTTCTGCACCTGATCTCGTGACAAGATCACGGTCAAAACAAGGGTACACCAAAAATATTATAGGAAATTACCTTTAGGCAGTATGTCCAACATATGCAGATACATATATACATACACACACGCGCACACACACACACACACACACACACACACACACACCTCAACTTCATATTTAGACTTGAGTCTCATCCCCAGGATCTCATTATGTATATGCAAATATCCCAAAATCTGAATTCCAAAACACTTCTGCTACACAGCATTTCAGGGATACGCAATCTGTATGTACCATGGTCTGTGATTAAGTCCAGTGGAAAACTACAACCCAGTCCAGATAGGGCAGCTAATAGCTCAGGTGTTTCGGTAGTGAAGGTTTAGGTCACTTTACCATATTTTACCATTCTGGGTAGTGGAAGAAGGTGGGAATGAATGTCAGCTATGATCATAGGACCAGTATCAGAAATAAAGACTGTAATTGTTATGCATATTCCTGTACAGTTTTCCTAAACAATTTTATGTTTGTGTATATGTATATAAAGCTAATTTTCTTCTTTCCCCTTTCATGTAGAATAAGATATGGTATTAAATACTATGATTACCGTAGAAGTGCATGTTCATTTTACATCATATTAGTTAAGGTTTATCAAGAAAGGAAATAGTATTCAAGGACTTTACCTCTTCTGGGACAAGGGTTAGCACATTTCAGTTGTACATAGGATATTATGTTAGGTGAAGGTTATGTTAGGTTATGACCTTGTTATTGTCTTTATTTGGAGATTAAATACAGTTGAAGGAAATATGTAAAGGGGCCAAGTTAACAAAAGTGGGCTTGTGATCATTTAATGTGTCAACTACATACAACTCAGCAAGAATATGTCCAGATACTTGCTTAAATCTTATCCTGGCTGTGTCTGTCTGTGAGGAAGTCTCGGGATGAGATTAACAGTGGATTTAGTAGACTGAGTAAAGCAGATTGTTCTCTCCAGTGAACGATGTGGGGCTTAGTCAATTCTTTGTAGGCCGTTATCATCGTGGACATTTTTATGAGCAGCCACATTGGGAGGTCACATAATTTACAGGTAGTTCTGGAGGCCTGCGGCTATGTAAAGCTGCAAAAGCAGACCCATTCCACAGTGTACTCTTATAGTCGTTGGCATCCCGTAATAGAGACTGCTGACCAACGCCCAATAATGGCTGTACCCCCGCAGCACTCTGAGGGATCTCCTTATCTAGTAAGGGACCAATTCACTCACAAATTTTATGGAGGTGGTCTGGAGGAATGTGTGCCTTGGCTGCCACCAGATCCTTGAAGCTTCTGTGGTGCTCTTTCCCTTCCCAGTCTAAGCAGCGTGGAATCAGCTGATGCTCCTCCAGCTCCTGTACTAGCACCTGAGTGGATTTGTTGGAGGGTCTGGACTGCAAGAACATTGTTAGGTGCTGTCGAGTCAGTGCCTGACTCACAGCGACCCTACGTACAACAGACGAAACACTATTGTCGTGCTTCTCTGCTGTTCATAGGGTTTTCAATGGCTGATTTTTTTTTTTTTTTTTGGTGGGGGGAGTGAGTTGCTGGATCCTTCTCCCAAGCCTACAACACCTGATATTCCCAGAGGGTCTCCCATCCAAGTACTAACCAGGCCCGACCCTGCTTAGCTTCCAAGATCTGAGGGGATCGATGCCACAGTGGTATGGTTGCAGGCAAAGATGTAGCCCAGGCTACTCTTGAACTCATACCCTCCTGCCTTGTCCTCTTCAGCAAGTTGACTAGAGGCTTGTGCCACCATAGCCAGCACAAGAGCCTAGTGATCAGGTAATACAGGTTGGCTTTGATCTGGGTAGATATTGCTGCCATCCTTTTCCTGAGGGGTTTTGGGGGCTTTGCTCCAGAGAGGGTGGCAGGGCCTGGTGGGGGTGCTGCCTCTATTGTGGTGAAGCCCCCATGTCTTGGAGTCCTGCCACTTCTGCTGTACTCCTTGTCCCAGTTTCCATCTCTCTTGGATTCATCGCATCACGTTTTGACCCATAGATAATTCTAGCCCAAGAGCGGAAGAGGCTGAAGAGTCTACTTTAATTTAATTTTTGCAGTACTGCAGATTGAACCTAGGGCCTTGCACATGTTAGGTAAGCACTCTACCACTGAGCTACATCCTTAACCTATTAAACAAGGTCCTGTATACAAACAGCTGCACTTTGCTTTTCTCATTTGAAGATACACCGCTGAGAGAATTCCAATCAGTACATGTTACTGATCACTGTTGTCAGCTGATAAATTTTCTATGGTAAAGATGTGCTGTATTTATTTAGGCAGAGTGTCACTGATAGACATTTAGGTTGTTTCTGATCTTTAGCTATGAAGAACAGTAAAGCAATGTATACCCTTGTCCACTCATCACTTTGCAACTGTACCAATATGTAGTAAGTGTGCTAGTCAGTTTTCAGTCATTGTGATAAAATAACTGAAATAAATCAATTTATAAGGAAGAAAGGTTGGCTGACAGTTTAAGAGGTTTCAGTTCATGGTCATTTGTCCCTGTGGCCATTGTGCTTGTGTCAAAGCAGTACATCATGGCAGGAGAGTGTAGCAGAAGAAGCCACTAACCTCATGGCCATTAGGAAACAAAGAGAGAGACAGGAAGAGGCCCCGGTCTCATGGCACACTCCCAATAACCTAACCTCCTCCCAATAGGCCACATGAGCCTTAAAAAGGTTCCACTCCCTCCCAGTAGCACCACAGACCAGTAACCAAGCCTGTAATACCTAGTACTTTGGGGAACATTTCACATCCAAACCATACAATAGGATAAATTTCTTTTGTTGGGTCAAAGCGTGTCTTAGCTTTCCATGGCTGCTGTGACAATGTACCGAATTTTGGGTGCCTAAGCAATAGAAAAGTATTGTCTCAGGGCTCTGGAGGCTGGAAGTCCAAGATCAAAGTGTGGGCAGGGCCAGTTCCATCTGAGGGTTGCACAGAGGATCTTGCTCTGGCTTCTCCCAGGCTTCTGGTGGTCCGCCAGCCATCTCTGGTGCTCCTTGGCTTATAGCTACAGCACCCCAGTCTCTACCTTGCTGTTCCCATGGCCTTCTTCCTGTGTTCACATTCCCCCTTTCAATAAAGACACCAGGCATATTGAATTGGGGCCCACTCCAATCCAGGATGACCCTGTCATAACTAATTACTTCTGCAAAGGGCCAATTTCCAAAACAGCTCATATTCTGAGGTACTAGGAATTGGGATTTCAATTTGTGGACTTGGGGGAGATAGAATTTGCCTCATAACAATGAATATGTGAGCATTTGCATTTATTTGCAGTCCTAGGAATGGAATCCAGGGCCTCGAGCATGCTAGGCAAGCACTCCACCGCTGACCTACACCACCAGCCCAGCATTTACTTTTACAAAAATGTTATTAAATTACTCTTTTTTTTTAAAGCAGTCTTGGGGGGTTGAACCTAGGGCCTCCTGCTTGCCTGCTTTGCAAGTACTGTACCATTAAGTTGCCCTCCCAGACCATTTCGTTTTCTTTTTTTAACTTTTTAAAATTTTGAGACAGGGTCTCCCTAAGTTACATAGGCTGCCTCTGGTCTTGAACTTGGTATCTTCCTGCCTCTACCTCTCAAGTTGCTGGGATTACAGGCATGTGCCACTGCACATGGCTACTAAATTATTCTTCAGAGAAACTGTGCCAGTGCCCTCCCCACTGTGGTAGTAAGAACAGCCTCTGCCACATGGACACAGCCCCCCGAGCACAGTGGTCATCAGACCTCTGGGTTTTTGTGAAGCGAGTTGGTGAAAAGTGGTCTTTCATTGTAGTCCAGCTTGTGTTTCTCTTCTGAGGGTGAGGGCTGTTTTGTCGTATAGTTAAGACTGGTTTGCATTGCTTTTGAGACCAATTGTTTATGTCTTTTGCCTGTTTTTCTATTGAATTATTGGTCTTTTATGCTTATCAATTTGGATTGTTGTTGTTGTTAGGTGCTGTCGAGTCGGTATCCGACTCATAGCGACCCTCATAGGGTTTTCAATGGCGGACTATTTGGGGATTTCCTTGGGAATGGATTGCCAGGCCCTTCTCCCATTTTTGCGGTGCTGGGAATTGAACTCCGGTCCTCAGAGACTGCAGCTCAGTGCTCTACCAACTGAGCTAAATCCCAGCCCTATCAATTTGTAGGGGCTCTTTAATGATAAGAGTAATTAGCTCTTTGTGATATGTTTCAAATGTTTTCTTCTCTTGCTAGTCAATTGTTATTTGACTTTGTATGTGAATTTCTGGGTTATTTTGTTTTGTTTGCAGTACTGGGGGGACAGAACCCAGAGGCTCCTGCCTCCTTGGCAGATGCTCTTCCACTGAACTGTACCCCAGTCCCCTTCTTATTTTTATTTTTTATTTTTGAGACTGGATCTTGGTAAGTTATGCAGGCTGCCTCTGCCCTTGAGCCTGCAATCCTCCTGCCTCAGGTGTGTGCCATGGCACCTGGCTTATTTTCTTTCTTTCTTTTTTTTAACAAAGGACAAAAATGTTTAATTTTATGTAGCCAAACAGATAATTTTCTTTGGTGGTTTTGAGGCTTTGTATGAGAAGTTTTTTTACTCCAAGATTTTGATACAGATTACCCCATTTTTTTCTTAACACACCTACAGTTCTTATTTGCTTATTTGCTTATTTTTTTGTTGTGTTGGGACACATTTTGGCATAAAGCATAAGGAAGGGACCCAGTTTGGTTATTCTAGTGGCTACTTGGTAGTCCTAACAGCATTTATTAATTAATATATGAGAATTGTAATCAAATATAAGCAGTGTATAGATGAGAGGGATTTGCAGAAATACTTTTATTAAAAATCTTTCCCTGTTAACTTGTATTTCAGCATCAGTTTTTTTAGAACTTTGGTCTTTAACCAGTAATCTATGATAAGTATAAAAATAATTTAGACCTATTTAATAGGCAAATGACCCCCAAGGCCTGTTGTGTTCTATTGAGTGATAAAAGGACTGGATAAGGTAAGTCCTCATTTGACAAGCACTGAGTCTCTTGAGTGGTTCCATTCAAAAAAATTAATAAATGATTATTAGTTGATTCAAATGTAGAAATAGAAGCAGATGCTAGTACTCCACTTAACGACAGGAATCCCCAGGAAATGTCTGGGATGAACCTTGGGCATCATCAAAGGTATTTAAGAATTTGTATTAAGAATTTGTATCCTGACCTGCCACCTCCCAGCCTACCACCTCAAGTAACTGGCTTCAGCTCTCTGGGTCACTTTTCTCTTCAGTTATAAAATGAGGACTATAATGGGGAGGACTGCCTGCCTGCCTGCCTGCCTTCTTTCCTTCCTGCCTGCCTTCCTTTTTCTTTCTTTTCCTTCTTTTCTTTCCTTTCTTTCCTTACAAGGTCCTGCTATGTAGCCCAAGCTCAAACTCACAATCCTCCTGCCTCCACCTCCAGCGTTCTGGGCTTACAGGTACCTCACTGCATCCAGTTTAGGGGAAGGTGTTGTAGAGCCTGAAGCTTATGCAGTCTGGAGGGAGGGAGCTCTTAAAAGTTGCAGAAATCTGGGTGTGATGGCATAGGACTGTAATCCCAGCAGGCAAGAGGCAGAGGCAGAAGGATCGTGAGTTTGAAGCCAGCTTGGAATATCTAGCAAAACCATGTCTCAGAGAAACAAACCAAAACAAAAATGACAAATACAGCATGTACAAGTCCCTGAGTTCAATCCCTAGCACTGAAAAAAAATTGCCCAGTTAAGCCCTCCCCCTGAAAGGTCTGGGAAGGGTCCCTGAAGGTTAAACTTTGTCAGCTTTTTTGCAAACCCACCTGTAATAATGATGTGGCCTTCACAGGGCTGTTGAGAGTATGGGACGAGGTGACACGTCTTTAGTCCTTTAGTCTCTGGCACCTGGTAACTGCTTCTCCAACTGCAAGCTTAAGTGTGTAAGCAATATCACTTTTTCTTATTTTCTCAATCCTGAGGGTTGAACTCAGGGCCTCAAACATACTGTATCACTAAGCTGCGCTCCCAGTCCATTTTAATTTTTTTATTTTGAGACAGAGTCTCACTAAGTTGCATAGGCTGCCTCTGACCTTGAACCTGTGATCCTTCTGCCTCAGCCACCCAGTCGCCGGGATGATAGATGTGTGCCAGCTGAAATGTCACTTTCTTTACATACCGCAGCCTGCTTCAAGTTTGGACACCAAGCCCCAACTTCACTGAGCTGGCGAGTCCCCTCCCTTTACTCACACAGGAAGGTGGACTCCACCTTGCTCTGAAGCAGAGTCGAGGCCTGGGGGAAGGACTGGGGTCTGCTTTTCTTTGTTCTTCATATCTCTGATCTTGTGTGCTCTCACAGGTCATGGCTGAGACAGCTGGTGTCCCTTTCTGAAAGTCCCCTTCAACCTTCAGCTGTCCCCTGCTTCTGAGCTATACACAGGACTTGGGAATCTTGGAGGAGAGCCCAAAGATTTCTGTTAGCTCGTAGTTAGGAGGTCTCTCTTGGTGGGCCCAGTGGCTCTGTTCTAGGCCCTATCAGAGGTCCTGATTTCTGAGGAGGGGACAGTGAGCCATGGTGGCAGAAAGTATCAGGTTGCATGCAGGACAGAATTGAGTTATACCCTGCGAAGTCTTGTTTTCCTCATCTGCAGAATGGGGAGCAGGAAAACAATTGTTGTCGTTAAGTGCTGTCGAGTCGGTATCCGACTCACAGCGACCCTCATAGGGTTTTCAATGGCTGACTGTTTCGGGATTGCCTTGGGAGTGGATTGCCAGGTCCTTCTCCCGTTTTTTGCGGTGCTGGAAATTGAACTCGGGTCCTCAGAGACTGCAGCGCAGCGCTCTACTCACTGAGCTAAATCCCAGCCCAGGAAAACAATAGCTTCCTCAAAGTACTGCTATGAAGAATTAATGTTACGAAGTTTGCAAAGGGCTCAGCACAGTGACACTTATTGCAGGAGATCTATTCACTGAGGTCCTCACTTGACTTTTGTTCCTTATCAAATGGAGACATCTAGGTCCCAGACACACTGGCTGCCTATATTTTGATCACCATGCAATGTTCCCATTAGCAGCTGGGGCAAGAGCACAGAAGGCATGTGCAGACACTTTGCAGGTGACTTAGCACTAACTAGTTCCAGAGCTGGTCTTCTCTTCTCTTCTCTTCTCTTTTCTTTTCTTTTCTTTTTTTCTTTTTCTTTCTTTTTCTTTCTTTCTTTCTTTTTTTTTTGTAGTACTAGAGGTTGAACCCAAGGCCTTGCTCATGTTAGGCAAGCGTTCCACAACTGAGACATACCCTCAGTCCTCAGTCCCTGCTTTTCTTATTTTTTATTTTCAGTCACAGTATCACTGAGTTGCCTAGGCTGTCTCTGGGCTCAAACTCACAATCCTCCTGCCTCTGCCTCTGGCATCGCTGGGATTACAGGCATGCACTGCCATGCTGGGCCTTGTGGCTAATCTTTTCAATGACCAAACTATGGCCCAAAAACAGATGAAATGATACACTAACCCTCCTGAAGTAATTAGAGATGAATATAGAATAATAACATTTTATATGAAAAAGGATTTTGCTGAGGGTTCAGTATAATCCTATATTAAGAAGGCCTCAGGTTGCATCTATAGGAGTATAGAGCTGAGGCTGAAGGTGGTGATAGCTGGAGAGCTATGTTCTTGTCTGATTCCAGGAGAGGAAGGGAGAGACTAGAGTTCATTTGTTTTATTTGTTTGTTTATTTTTGAGACAAGGTTTCACTGTGTAGCCCAGGCTGGTCCAGATCTTGCTAGATAGACCAGACTGGCCTTGAACTTGTGTTGATCCTCCTGCCTCAGTCTCCCAAGTAGAGAGTCCAATTTTCAGAGGGTGAAGGATTTAAGGGAACTGGGGACACAAATCTTGAAGAGAAGATTCAGAGGGGCAGAGGCAGGGCAGCCTGGCTCCACTGACATCCAGAAAGATAACCAGGGGCTGAGACCCAGCTCTGGCTCAGGCCTGTCATAATGTAAAGGATTGTCCTCAGAGGTGGTGAGCTCCTGACATGAGTGGTGTGCTAGGAGAGAGGACAGGGGTTCTGTTTGCAGCTCTGAGATGACTTTAACAGACATACCAGACCTACTAATGAAAATCTTTGTTAGCCAACAAGTCAACAAGTGTACATTTACACTTGTTGTGTGAATGTGTAGTCCACATTTCCCCTTTTAAGATATACTTTAAAAACAGATCCTTCTTTCCTGCAGGGGTATTCATTGAACCCAAGGCCCCATACTCATGAAAAGTTGGGTTCAGATTCAGGTACAGGCTCAACACATTAGAGGGTTTGGGTTTAACATTTTCATCCAGTGGATAGGTAGACAAATACATTTTTTATTTTTTTCAATTTTAAAATAGCTAATGATACAAAAAACAAAACACTAAATGCTAAATCTGAACTAAATTTTTCACTGAGTTTGGGTTCAGAAAAATTTTTAAAAATGTTTGAAGTGGAATGAGTTGAGGGTATAGGTTCAGGTTTATTTTGAAGCCTTGCTATTTATACATAGGATTTAAGTCCAGTCTCCAATGGAACCCAAACACTCCAAATTTTAACATATTGAACTCGCACTTGAAACTGACCCAGTTTTTCTTGGGTTTGAAGCCCTGATCGAATCAGCAAAGTAAAGTGTGCCATTTGGGAGGTTTTTTATTTTTAATTTCTATTTTTTTATTTTTTGACAATCTGTATTTTATCTTACATTTATTTAAGATGGCACTGTGGCGCATACCTGTAATCCTGGCTACTCAGGAGACTGAGGCAGGAGGATGGCGACTTCAAAGATAGAGGCAGCCTGCATAAATTAGCAAAACACTATCTCAAGATAAAAGATTAAAAAGGGTCTGGGGTTATGGCTATAGACATATCCAGGTGGTAGGCATACCCACTCAGTACTGAAAAATACATACATTAATACATACAAAAATTGAAAAGGGGCTGGGGGCTGCGCCTCAATGGTAGAGCACTTGCCTAGCATGCATGAGGCCCTGGGTTCAACATCCAGTACTGCAAAAACAGATAAGAGCCTTTTAATTTTACTCAATGCCATTAGAATGTATGTCTTGAATTTAAAAAAAAAAAAAGCATCTAAATAAAAAAAAAATATCTTAAAAGAACCTAGCATTCTCTTCCTGCTGATGCTATCTATACTTAATCTATTAAATCCATCAACTGGTGACATTCCACCCTGTCCCTGCTGTCCTGGCATCTGAGATGGAAACAGGCTATTAAACTTCATTCAGCAAATTCAGAGCAGCAGGTTCTTGGCCGGAGGAAAGAAATTCCACTTATCAAGAGATGTTATTCTTCAAAAAACGAGAATCTGCTTCATAAAGAGAATTTGGAGGGAGCTTTTGTTCTGTGGGGACAACATTTGGATTTGAATGTGTCCAAGCTCCAAAAGATTTGCCATAATAGATGGAACTCAAAATACTCTGAGTACAAGGACCCATGAGTTTTCACAAGGAGCCACTTAGAGCTGCTGGCTAGGGTCCTCATCCCCTGGTGTGGGCTTTGGAAGTGGGTAGAAGGCTGAGGGGCCCTGCCTGTCACTTTCCTACTCAAAGACTTCCACCATCCTCTGCCCCCACCC